>MU700866.1:247021-257107 GCA_026770625.1 Nicotiana glauca | reverse complement strand
CGGATCAAAATTTCACCTATCAACCGGAAATCGCCAAAATACTAACTTCGCCAAAATAGTCTAACTTCTTCACCGTACCTCCAAAATTACGTCTGATTGCGCTCCTAAGCCTTAAATAATCACCCGGAGCTAACCGAATAATCGGAATTCAATTCTGAGCCCTCTAACTCACAAGTCAATATTCGGTTGACTTTTCCAACTTAAGTCTTCTTAAAAGAGACTAAGTGTCTCATTTCTTATCAAAAATCACTCCAAATCAATTCTAACACACCAAACAATGATAACGAAACATGAAGAAGCATGAAATGGGGGAAACAGAGCAGTAATACATGAGACGATGGGTCGGGTCGTCATATCCTCCCGAACTTAAACAAACGCTCGTCCTCGAGTGTACCCAGAGTTGTACTAGAAGCAACCCAATAGCTGAATGACCTTACCAAGCATATACTCGGGGTGATCCCACGTCACCCTATCTTAAATAGGTCTGATAACACAATATAACTGGAATTTCACAGTCCATCTAAACCATAAACCACATTGCACCTTCCGAAATCATACACCAGATCAGAACCCCACGTCTATACTCAGAATAAACCCAAACCAACTGTAATAACCCAACTTGCCACTCCAGGTGAGACCATATGATATACTACACAACCCGAACACTCAAGACGATGGCCTCTATTCACAGTAATTGCCCACAATAACCAAATACTAATAGAAAAACCTTTTTATTAGCTAAACTCTTATTCCAACAATTTCATATACTGCCAACGGTAACAGAATCACGCGATATATCGGACCCATCTCTCAAATTAACGATCCATGAATCCATTTACCTCTTGACTGATACTACAACAGATTTCCGAGCCAAACCTCGATATTACCTTCCAACAAGCTGAAGCCACATACGATCGTATTCGTTGATGAACCCAATGATCACCTCGGGTCCAACACACCACTCTGGTGATATGACACCTCAACCCCGGCCTAAGCCACAATGTACACAACACAGACACCAATAAGAAACGATCTAAACATACCCAATTATGATAACTGACTCAAACGAAAGAGTGGTACCTCAAGCTCAATAGTACCATTACAACCCAAAACTGAGATCCCGTCTCATATCATAGAAATAGAGTACCTGAATCCTCCTCGGAAGGTCATAACTCCATGTGGCCTTGCCACAACGCGCGATTCTATCCAAATATTATTACCCATCCAGCACCTCAAATCACCATGCTCAACACGGTCAGCCACGCACAGATTGAGGTCTGAAACCAAGCAATCTATCATACCCACGGTGAAACAATTAATATACACTATTCAATCCTGAAAGGACACAACCGATGCGCTATCCGCCGAGCAACACCCAATACGAACTTTCCTCAGAAACTAGGAAGTAATGCATAACAAGTAACACATAGAAAACCATTCCCAACATCACACTATTGCGGCGAGCAACCCGATCCAGATAACATACCCGTGGCGGCGTGCCACCGCTCCAAATACCATACCCGTGGCGGCGTGCCACCCGCTCCAAATACCATACCCATGGCGGCATGCCACCCGCTCCAAATACCATACCCCTAAAAAAGGAGATGCACATCGAGCCAAATTTGCTCATTACAATGAACACATATAGTCTCATGCCCAGCCACCCGAAACGCATCCGAAAAGTCCCTCAATACCGGAACAGAATCAATGGTAGAAACCTCTACACTGACATCTACCACGAAGGCCCAATTAATAAGCAATACTCGCCAGCCGTCCGCTGGTCCTTGGGATACAATCTACCCCATTAAAAATAATTCGATGCGCCTTGCCACGTAACCTGTGGCATTTTCCGACATAGTCCATATCACATTAATCTAGACACCCTGACGTTGGAACATCTAGTCTGCAATCTAATATCATAACCCAAACTTAACATATCAAGCAAAGAGAGATCCACTAGGACTTCCAATTTCCAATAACCGCTAAATGGTGCCGATACACACGACCTACAACCACTGCATAGGTGGATCACGAGAACTTCTAGTCTCCAACACGTATATAACACATGAATAACTATGCCTGATCCCACACTCTGTCGTACGAATACATAATAAACATCAAACATCCCTTCATACCACGAAAGACATTCAGAAATTTCCCTATGCCATCAACAACTCAATCATCACAGTCGATCCAACAAGAGAATACCGCAATACCACTAGACATTATCAGTTTACATTACCTCGCCTTTTTTGAAGATATAACCCGTCAAATCACTAGTATAGCAGTACCATTTTCCTTAATCATCGGAAGATTGTTCCTTTATTCACCTGCAGTTACCCATGCTTCTCAAAAATTTAATGACTCCCCATTATGAACTAAGCAAAAACCTTGGACACGCAAATCCCAATTCTCCATATCATATCACATGAACCATGCCACACTAGGATAACATGAGGACTTCTATCTCTCTCCTGCGTCGCAGACATCGACGCACTCAACTAGTCAAGAACTTTCACGATCCCATATAGGAGACACTCCATGATTTGCATACCCATAGGAAGTATACTCATTTTCAAACCACGGTAAAACACCTCACGAACTCTTTCTTCTGAATTCCATTGCACACGCTAAACTGCCAGGATTGAATCCTTCTACCCACACCGAGCTATGCAACTACCAGTACTCAAGAGCTTTGCTGCACAATACCTGTAAGACTCGTTACTTCAAACACATACTAGGAATTAATCGTATCCTTATCATACCGTTTCGGTTTATTATCAAGCTGTTCCATTTATCCCAATTTCCTTTATGATCCATCTTTAATTTGATATTCTTCTTTACTGTAGCACCACAATAACTCAACTCAGGTTACCCCACGAGACTCGTACATAAGACCACACGGTCTAAGACCTATAGGCCACTGAATACTCTCTCAGATGTTTCCCAGAACTACCACATTCTATAATACTTTATTTTGAAGAACTTCCTACTATTCTGAAATTCGTTACCATCACTTTCCAAATACTGTTACATAGAATCCCATAATTAACATAACATACCACAAGTCTTGATCTCTTCTAACGAAACCACAGTCTCTAGCCACATCCACAATCTTAAGACACCTGACTGTTACATGCAAAATCTTGAACACTGCAAAAACTATTCTCGGGAGTCATTCACCCTTATTCAGCTGCAATTCATCTGTCTTATTGAACAGAACCACTCGTGCCTTGTTAGAACTCTGACATCGCAGAACATGATTTCATACATATACAAACAACCATCTTTCTGCTCTATGCATTGAGCATTCTTTATCAACAGCAAATCAAAACATCCTAATATTTCTTCACATCTACGACGCACCATACAACCTTTATCAAAATTTTCCTTCGCGCTTGCCATTCTCGGCCTAATTTCCGCGACCAGAACTGATTCGCTAACATACTTTGAGATAGAACCAACATAACACACAACAGTGCAATCATCTAATCAATAGCAACCTCCCCAACTTGGCTCGAGGCCATATATCAAGGCACTTTTAACCACCCATATCATTCTTTCTCAAATGATGCCACAATGTTATAGTGAGATTAAACTCAAATCATCTACAAGTTCATGAAAACATAGATCAAGTAGTACTGTAGCCCTCCACCATCGTATACGTTACACAATCATCTAGTCTTTATAAGTCTGAACTCAGACTGCCACACATAGTGCACCTTACCTCTCAACTAGGAAATACGAAAATATTCTTTACACGCCCATAACTGGGGGCTACACAATAGATCCCAATGGGAAACGAACGCTTAACAGCTCATCTATTTTTCAGCAGACTCTTTCGTCACTACCAAGACAACGTAGATACACCCGACGGTACCAACATACTCATCACATGGATATTCAGCCACCATTCAGGCTAATAAGAACAACACTGAACATATAAGTTCAAAACACTTGCTCACACAATCAGCACCTCGGTGCTCAAGCCATAGGCAAAGATCCGGCCTCAAGTCCTCCAGACTGGCCCAACATGAACTCACGGAGATTACTTCTCGCCCCTTGATCGGGGAATCACAAGCCATTAAGGCACATATACTACTGAGCTCTCGCGTGCGCATACAGACATGTGGAAGGAATTTCTAGAGTCATCTCAAACTGAATCAAGAACGCTCGAATAGAATTCCAAGAATTTGAAGTTTTTCCTAAAGGTTCTGTAGCCTCCCGAGGATAAGTACAGACGTCTCTGTACCGATCTGCGAGACTCTACTAAACCGGCTCATGACTCGCGAGACCTGGTAACCTAGGCTCTGATACCAACTTGTCACGACCCAAACCCCGATCATGATGGCGCCTAACATATTGCTAGGCAAGCCCGACCATTACCCGTTAACCAATCCAGTTATTAACTCAAAATTTCTAATTTAGGTGAAATATCCTTGTTTCATAATAAAGATAAGAGTGCGGAAATCAAAATAACTGAAACAACATCCCAACCAGATCTAGTGTCACAAGTCTGAGCCTCTAAACATCTGAATAATACCCTATACAGCCAAGTCTAAAGCAGAAGTACAAGAGATAACGGAAAGGAGAGATCGGGTCCTGCGGACGCCGGCAGCTACCTCGATAACTCCGTAGTAGGCTGAAACAGCAGCAAAATGGATATGTCAGCTGCCCTCCTGGATCCCTGTATCTGCACACAAGGTGCAGGGAGTAGAGTGAGTACTCCAACTCAGTGAGTAATAGCAATAAATAATAACTGAAGGAAAGAAAACATGTAAGAACACTAAGTAGTTCTATAAGTACAGTACAGGTATGTACACTCTAAAAGAGGAAGAGTCCATTATCAGTCTACTATTGTCCAACAGTTATCCAATACTGCTGCGGCGCGCAGCCCGATCCTTACTAATACTGCTGTGGCGTGCAGCCCGATCCTTACAAATACTGCTGCGGCGTGCAGCCCGATCCTTACAAATACTGCTGCGGCGTGCAGCCCGATCCTTACAAATACTGCTGCGGCGTGCAGCCCGATCCTTACAAATATTGTTGCAGCATACAGCTCGACCCTTACAAATACTGTTGCGGCATACAGCCCGATCCTTACAAAAACTGCTGCGGCGTGCAGCCGGATTCTTACAAATACTGCGGCGTGCAGCCCGATCCAATATATGTCTATGTATATACTGCTGCGGCGTGTAGCCCGATCTAGTATACATATCAAATACCTCGTTATGGGTCCTCGACCCCTCTCAGTCAATATAGACTTGGCCTCTCGGGCCCACTCCGCTAAAGCAGGGTATTCAACCCTAGGTATTTCTCATTCAGAGTGCGATTTGCTAATGCCGATTCATATCATGTTTTAGTTAAGAATACGACTGAGAGTATGTGTTCAACATGTATAGGGTCATTTAGCTCCACATATTTCCCTAAGGTTCTACATATCGGCACGAGGCCCCAAACATGGCAACTAGCCCAAATATTCGGATATAAGCTCAGGCTCAGTCAATACGTACAGTAAACCATCAATCGGGATGGACTAAGTCCAAATCCCCAATCACAATATCACCACGCTCATCACATGACGCGTGTTTTATCTCAACATAACACCGTATAGTGCAAATACAGGGTTTCAATCCTCAGTACATCATTCATGACTACCACTCACCTCGAACCGGCAAAAATCCTAGCTCGCCTTGCGCTTCCCTCGCAAATCGACCTCCTCGAGTGCCAAATCTGATCAAAACCAATAAGAATACATCAAAATAGGCTAATAGAACATAACCCAATCGAAATGACTCGAAAAATACCAAAAATACGAAGTTGCCAAAACTCGAGCCCCGGGCCCACATCTCGAAAAATTATAAAATTAACATCACCGGCTTCCTTATTTCGCCACGAGTCTAACCATACCAAAATTATCCAATTCCGACATTGTTTGGTCCTTCAAATCATCATTTTATATTTTGGGAGATTTCACCAATTTTCTTCCCAAATTCCATCCCAAATCACAAATTAAATGATGAATTCAATGATATATTCATGTAATCTAGCCAAATCTGAGTTAGAATTACTTACCCCGATGAATTTCTTAAAAAGCGTTCGAAAAATTGCCAAAATTCGAGCTTTCTAGGTCCAAATATCAAATAAAACCCAAAACCTCGTATTTATAGAGTAACCCTCGGATTTTGACAGTGCTGACCGCACAAAAATGGCCGCGGTCCGTGCCCGGGGAGTGCTGACCGCACAAAAATGGTCGCGGCCGCGCAGCAATTTGACTGCAGTGATAGGCTTCACTATTTTGGCCATAACTTTCGCTACAGATGTTCAGATTCCTGTTATGATATGTTTCGGAAAACTAGATTCAAAGCTCTACAACTTTCGTTTTTCAATCACCTCAAAATTCATTGTAGATCAAAAGATGTGAGCCTCCGAAGTAGGACCAGTGACCTGCAGATTCTTCCCCAGCGCGAGAAGAAGCGCGGTCCGCGCCGCCACTGCTTCCCTCTCCATTTTTCTAAGTTTCGGGGTGTCCGTACTTGCTCAAAACTCACCCAAAATACACCCGAGACTCCCGGGACCTCAACCAAAAGAACCAACAAATCTGAAAACATATCACGGACTTAGTCGAGGACTCAAATCACATCACATATCATCAAAATCACCAATTATGCATGGATTCAAGCCTAAGAACTTATTAAATTTTCTAATTTCACAAACCGATGCCGAAACACATCAAAACTAGTCCGAATGACCTCAAATTTTGCACACAAGTCCAAAATGGCATAACGAAGCTACAGAAACTCTCGGAATTCCATTCCGACTCCCGGATCAAAATTTCACCTATCAACCGGAAATCGCCAAAATACTAACTTCGCCAAAAATAGTCTAACTTCTTCACCGGACCTCCAAAATTACGTCTGATTGCGCTCCTAAGCCTTAAATCATCACCCGGAGCTAACCGAATCATCGGAATTCAATTCTGAGCCCTTTAAATCACAAGTCAATATTCGGTTGACTTTTCCAACTTAAGCCTTCTTGAAAGAGACCAAGTGTCTCATTTCTTATCAAAAATCACTCCAAATCAATTCTAACACACCAAACAATGATAACGAAACATGAAGAAGCATGAAATGGGGGAAACCGAGCAGTAATACATGAGACGATGGGTCGGGTCGTCACATCCTCCCCAACTTAAACAAACGCTCGTCCTCGAGCGTACCCAGAGTTGTACTAGAAGCAACCCAATAGCTGAATGACCTTACCAAGCATATACTCGGGGTGATCCCACGTCACTCTATCTTAAATAGGTCTGATAACACAATATAACTGGAATTGCACAGTCCATCTAAACCATAAACCACATTGCACCTTCCGAAATCATACACACCAGATCAGAACCCCACGTCTATACTCAGAATAAACCCAAACCAACTGTAATAACCCAACTTGCCACTCCAGGTGAGACCATATGATATACTACGCAACCCGAACACTCAAGATGATGGCCTCTATTCACAGCAATTGCCCATAATAACCAAATACTGATAGAAAAACCTTTTTATTAGCTAAAGTCTTATTCCATCACTTTCATATACTGCCAACGACAACAGAAACACACGATATACCGGACCCATCTCTCAGATTAACCATCCATGAATCCATTTACCTCTTGACTGATACTACAACAGATTTCCGAGCCAAACCTTGATATTACTTTCCAACAAGCTGAAGCCATATACGATCGTATTCATTCATGACCCCAATGATTACCTCGGATAAAACACACCACTCTGGTGAAATGACACCTCAACCCCGGCCTAAGCCACAATGTGCACAACACAAACACCAATAAGAAACGATCTAAACACACCCAATCATGATAACTGACTCAAACGAAGGAGCTGTACCTCAAGCTCAATAGTACCATTACAACCCAAAACTGAGATCTCGTCTCACATCATAGAAATAGAGTACCTGAATCCTCCTCGGAAGGTCATAACTCCACGTGGCCTTGCAACAACGCGCGATTCTATCCAAACACTATTACCCATGAAGCACCTCAAATCACCATGCTCAACACGGTCAGCCACGCACAGATTGAGGTCTGAAACCAAGCAATCCATCACACCCACGGTGAAACAATTAATATACACTATTCAATCCTGAAAGGACACAACCGATGCGCTATCCGCCGAGCAACACCCAATACAAACTTTCCTCAGAAACCAGGAAGTAATGCATAACAAGTAACATATAGAAAACCATTCCCAACATCACACTGTTGCGGAGAGCAACCCGGTCCAGATAACATACCCGTGGCGGCATGCCACCCGCTCTAAATACCATACCCGTGACGGCGTGCCACCCGCTCCAAATACCATACCCGTGGCAGTGTGCCACCCGCTCCAAATACCATACCCCTCAAAAAGTAGATGCACATCGAGCCAAATTTGCTTATTACAATGAACACATATAGTCTCATGCCCAACCACCCAAAACGCATCCGAAAAGTCCCTCAATACCGGAACTGAATCAATGGTAGAAACCTCTACACTGACATCTGCACGAAGGCCCGATTAATAAGCAATACTCGCCAGCCGTCCGCTGGTCCTTGGGATACAATCTACCCCATTAAACATAATCCGATGCGCCTTGCCACGTAACCTGTGGCATTTTCCGACATAGTCCATATCACATTAATCTAGACACCCTGACGTTGGAACATCCAGTCTGCAATCTAATATCATAACCCAAACTTAACATATCAAGCAAAGAGATATCCACTAGGACTTCCAATTTCCAATAACCGCTAAACGGTGCCGATACACACGGCCTACAACCACTGCATAGGTGGATCACGAGAACTTCTAGTCTCCAACACGTATATAACACATGAATCACTATGCCTGATCCCACACACCGTCGTACGAATACATAATAAACATCAAACATCCCTTCATACCACGAAAGACATTCAGAAATTTCCCTATGCCATCAACAACTCAATCATCACAGTCGATCCAACAAGAGAATACCATAATACCACCAGACATTATTAGTTTACATTACCTCGCCTTTTTTTAACATATAACCCGCCAAATCACTAGAATAGCAGTACCATTTTCCTTAATCATCGGAAGATCGTTCCTTTATTCACCTGCAGTTACTCGTGCTGATCAAAAATTTAATGACTCCCCATTATGAACTGAACCAAAACCTTGGACACGCAAATCCCAATTCTCCTTATCATATCACATGAACCATGCCACACTAGGATAACATGAGGACTTCTATCTCTCTCCTGCGCTGTAGACATCGACGCACTCAACTAGTCAAGAACTTTCACGATCCCATATAGGAGAAAAATTATTACACACTCCATGCTTCATATACCTATAAGAAGTATACTCATTTTCAAACCACAGTAAAAAACCTCACGAACTCTTTCTTCCGAATTCCATTGCACACGCTAAACTGCCAAGATTGAATCCTTTTACCCACACCGAGCTATGCAACTGCCAGCACTCAAGAGCTTTGTTGCACAATACCTGTAAGACTCGTTACTTCAAACACATACTAGGAATTAATCGTATCCTTATCATACCGTTTCTGTTTATTATCAAGCTATTCCTTTTATCCCAATTTCCTTTATGATCCATCTTTAATTTGATATTTTCCTTTACGGTAGCACCACAATACCTCAACTCAGGTTACCCCACGAGACTCGTACATAAGACCACACGGTCTAAGACCCATAGGCCACTGAATACTCTCTCAGATGTTTCCCAGAAGTACCACATTCTATAATAATTTATTTTGAAGAACTTCCTACTATTCTGAAATTCGTTACCATCACTTTCCAAATACTGTTACATAGAATCCCTTAATTAACATAACATACCACAAGTCTTGATCTCTTCTAACGAAACCATAGTATCTAGCCACATCCACAATCTTAAGACACCTGACTGTTACATGCAAAATCTTGAACACTGCAAAAACTATTCTGGGGAGTCATTCACCCTTATTCAGCTGCAATTCATCTGTCTTATTGAACAGAACCACTCGTTCCTTGTTAGAACTCTG
>MU700866.1:83463-214098 GCA_026770625.1 Nicotiana glauca | reverse complement strand
ACTCCGGCTTTACAAGCTGTCAGGGCACGAAAGACATCAGCTAATATCATAGGTGCCAAAGTACTATTATCTTGAGTGAGGAGAGTACTGACAATTCCGGCTATTCTTATATCAATATTCCCATCCTTCCTTGGAAACACTATCAAACCCAAGAAGGCTACCATGAAAGCGAAACTCTATGCTCCTCTCATTTCGCACGATTTGCTTTGCTACAGATCTTGTTTCCCGGGTTGTTAAAGCCTCCGACATGACCATATCTATGATATATGAATTTCATAGTACAAAAACCATTCGCCAAATCTTCATTATGAACACTCTGGGATATTTTCAGGGAATATGAAGTTGATAAGCAAGACCATCAACAAACCTCCTGATCCTCTCTCTATCTGTCGGGACCAACCAGATGGCATGACGAGCCAACTCAAAGAACCTCAACTCATACTGTGACACGGTCATATCTCCCTAACACAACCACTCAAACTATTTACGCAACTCCTCTCTGCGAGACCGCGGCACATACTTCTCCAGAAAGAGAATGGAGAACTTCAGCTAGGAAAGGGGTGCTGTACAAACATGCCTACGCCTCTCAAAATCTTCCTACCAGGTGAAATCAACTCCTGAAAATTGATAATTAGTGAAAGCGACCCCGCTGGTCTCCAGAATATCAACCGTACAAAGCATCCTCTAACACTTATCCAAAAAACCCTAGGCAACCTTGCCATGTGCTCCACTGAAGGTCGGAGACTGAAGTCTACCAAATCTCTCCAACCTACGTTGCTCATCCTCTAGCATCGCAAGAACTACATAGTCCTAAGCAGATGCAACCGGCTGAGCCGGGTATGCCCCCGGCATCTGAAGTCCATTTACGACCTACTCACGTTTGTGAGCTGTGGGAGTTTGGCTGCCTCTACCGGCCTGAGAAGTAGCTGCGGAAGTTTGGCTGCCTCTACCGGCCTGAGAAGTAGCTGCGGGAATTTGGCTGCCTCTACCGGCCTGAGAAGTAGCTATATAGTCCTAAGCAGCTGCAACCGACTGAGCTGGGTATGCCATCGACGTCTGAAGTCCTTGTACGACCTACTCAGGTTTGCGAGCGGCGGGAGTTTGGCTGCCTCTACCGGCCTGAGAAGTAGTTGCGGCTGTAGTGGAAAAAACCGCCTGAGCTAGGACACTGCAAACTGATAAGATCTGATCCAAGGCCTCAGGAAGTCCCGGAATCACAATAGGCACAGCTGATGCCTGAGCTGGTGCTGCTGGAGTGTCCGCAGCTGGGACCTGGTCCTGAACTGGGGCAACTGGTAGATCTATAGGTGCTGGCCTTACTGCTCTACCTCTATCACGACCACGGCCGCGTCCTCAACATTTAGTGGCCCCGACTGGTGGTACTGGTGGTCGTCCACCCTGTCCGGTAGCACGCGTCCTCACCATCTGTGATAGAATAGAATAACATAAGTTTAGTACTCAGATCAACCAATTATCAGAACAAGAATTTCAAGAATATAAAGTTTGCTAAAGGTTCTGCAGCCTCTTGAGGATAAATATGGACGTCTCCTTACTGATTTGCGAGACTCTACTAAACCTGCTCATGACTGGTGAGACCTATGTAACCTAGGCTCTGATACCAACTGTCACGGCCCTAAACCTGGACCCGGTCCTGATGGCGCCTCTCGTGAAGACAAGGCCAGCCAACTATTCCCAATTCGAAGTTAAACAGGTAAACACTCTAAAACATGATCTAATAATACTAAGTAGCAGATAATATCATAACAATGCAAAAGTACAATCCAAACACCACCCTAACCGGGGTGCCACTAGTCATGAGCATATATAAGTCATAATACAAATATGCTAAGTCTATGGTAGTACAAATGTCTGAAAATAGATAGAAATTATAAAGGAGGAGAAACACGCGTCTGTGAACGCCAGGCAGCTACCTCATGACTCTGAATTTCTACCTGAAGCGAAAGGATTAGCACTAGGGAGCGGAACCAGACACGCTTGAATCTGCACACAGGGTGCAGGGAGTAAAGTGAGTACTCCAACTTAGTGAGTAATAGATGTAAATAAAGACAGAAAGTGAGAAATCACGTAAGGCACATGACAATCTATAATGAAGCAGTAAAACCATTTGAAAATAGTAAATCAGTCAAGAGATGAATAGAAGTCTTTTTTCAATAAGAAAGAATGAAAATGACAGGCAATTAAGGCATAATAAACACACAGAAGTTTTCCCCTCAGGCACAATATCAACAATCCGTGCCTCGGGCAACATCTCAGAACCATACCAGCCCCTCGGGCTCGATCTCACATCATACTAGGTACCCACTCTAACTGGGGGTGTGCATACTTCTGGAGGAGCCCCTTGCGGCCCAGGCGCAATATCAAGCCATTTCGTAGCATCATCACTAGGCCCTCGACCTCAAATCAGTCAAGCGACCTCATGGCATATATATCTCAAGCCCCCAACCTCAAATCAATATCAATGTTTCCTCACTATATAGGCGATTGGCCTTACTCAGTCAAAAATCCTCACAAGCCCATGGGGCAATAGTAAAACAGTGTTTCTCAGCAAAACATTATTTAAAATATCATTTATGTATTAAAGCGGAATAAACATTACTGAGCATAAAAATAGTGGAAATAACATGACTGAGTTCAAGTATAAAGTCAAAACAGTGAGGAAATATTAATAAAAATCCCCGAAGGGTTCAAATAGGTGGCATGAAGCCCAAATATGGAATTCAGCCCAAGTAATGATGATTGAAAATAGATTTCAGTCAAATACGCGGTAAAATCATCAATCGTGACGGACCAAGTCACAATCCTCAATAGTGCAAGACCCCACGCTCGTCGTCAAGTGTGTGCCTCACCTCAATATAACACTAGGATGTGCAATCCAGGCTTTCAAACCCTCAGAACATCATTTACAATCATTACTCACCTCGAACTAGTCAAATGTGTAGATCGTGATGCCTTTTCCCCTCGAATCGGCCTCCACTCGCGTCGAATATATCTAAAATTAGAACAAGGACATCAAAATAGGCAAAGGGAATGAAGCCCAAGCGAAAATAATCAACAATTGGCACAAATCCCAAAATTATCAAAACTCGACCCCCGAGACCATATCTGGGAATTAGATAATTTTTACACCAATAGATTCCTTATTTCTCAACGAGTTCATACATACCAAAAGTTCATAAATCTGACCTCAAATGGTCCATCAAATCATCAATCATAGGTCTTCAATACTAAACCCTAGCTTCCACCAATTTTCACCCTTAATTTCCACAAATTCTAGCTCTAATCCATGAAGTAATAGCATAGGAACGAGTTTTAGGTCCAAAATCCTTACCTTAATAAAGTTCCCTTGAAATCCCTCTTCCAAATCGTCCAAAAAGCTCCAAAGCCGAAGTAAATTTTTTTGAAATAACCCAAAATTCGTGAAGGACAATTTTAATACTTTCTGCTCAGTTATTCCGCATCTGCTTTCCTTTTTCTGCTTCTCCGGTATCGTATATGCGGACTTTACTCCGCTTCTGCAGAAATCACTTAACGGGCCAATTACGCATCTGCGATCACCCTCTGCGATCACCCTCTGCATTTGCGGCTCCGCAGATGCGGTCCACATAGCCACTTCTGCGGTTCCTGTCCCTCAAGCCCCTTTTCGATTCTGCGATCAATCCACCACACATGCGGCGCCGCACCTGTAGTCCCCCGAGCTACAAGTGCGGAAACACCAGAAGCAGCAATTTCAGCAGCTGCAATAACATCTCAACTTCTCCGTTAACCACCTGAAATCACCCTGAGGCCCCGAGACCTCAACTAAAAGCAAAAACATATCCTAATACCTTATTCAAACTTGTTACAATCATCAAAATACTTCAAACAACATAAAATCAACCAAAACACCTCAGATTGAAGCGAAAGTTTCTAAAAACTTCCGAATTCCACTTTTATCAATAACCCAACCAAACCACGTCCGAATAAGTTGAAATTTTGCACACACATCCCAAATGACATAGTGAAGCTACTGCAACTCTGGAAATTCATTCTGGTCCGTATATCAAAATCTCGCCCACCAACTGGAAATCGCCAAAATATCAACTTCACCAATTCAAGCCTAAATCTTCTCCAAACCTCCAAAATCCATTCCGATCACACTCCTAAGTCCCAAATCACCTCCCGAAGCAAATCGAACCATTGGAATTCACATCCAAGCCCTCTAACACATAAATCCACACCTAATTGAATTTTCCAACTTAAGATTTCTTAAAAGAGACTAAGTGTCTCAAACTTTACAAAAATAATTCCGGATTCAATCCGACCAATCCAATACCAAAAAACACGGATAAACAGAATATAAAGAAGCAGAAATGGCAAAAATGAAGTGATAACTCATGAGACAACTGGTCGGGTCGTCACATCCTCCCCAACTTAAACAAACGTTCATGCTCGAACGAGTCAATAAACATACCTGAAGCCTCAAACAGGTGAGAATATCTACTCTGCATCTCCCGTTCGGTGTCCCAGGTAGCCTCTTCCAAGGGCCAACCTCTCCACTACACTTTCACTGAAGCTATATCTTTTGATATCAACTTCCGAACTTGATGCTCCAAAATAGCTACTAGCTCCACATCATAAGTCAAATCACCCTCCAACTAAACCGTCCTGAAATCTAGAACATGAGATGGATCTCCGTTATACTTCCAGAGCATAGAAACATAGAACACCGGATACATACTCGACAAGCTAGGTGGAAAAGCAAGTTCATAAGCCACCTCGCCAATCCTACAAAGTACCTCAAAAGGCCCAATGAACTGCATACTAAACTTCCTTTTCTTTACAAATATCATAACACCCTTCATGGGTGAAACCTTCAATAGAACCTTCTCACCAACCATGTAGGACACATCTCGAATATTCTTGTTAGCATAACTTTTTTACCTTGACTGTGATGTATGAAGTCTCTCCTGAATCATCTTCACCTTACCTAAAGCAACCCTAACCAAATCTGTCCCCAATAGCTTAGCCTCACTGAGCTCGAACCAACCAACTGGAGATCTACACCACCTCCCGTACAAAGCCTCATATGGAGCCATCTGAATACTTGACTGGCAGCTGTTGTTATAAGTAAACACTACAAGCAGTAGAAACTGATCCCATAACCCTCCGAAATAAATAACATAAGCGCCTAACATATCCTCCAATATCTGAATAGTGCGCTCAGACTGCCCGTCCATCTGAGGGTGAAAAGCTATGCTTAACTCAACCTGAGTACCCAACTGTCACTGAACAGACTTCCAAAACTGGGAAGTTAACTGAGTGCCCCGATCTGAAGTGATGGAAACTGGGACACCATGTAACCGAACAATCTCCCGGATATATATCTCTACTAACCGCTCTGAAGAATAAGTAGTGCAGATATGAATAAAGTGCGCGGACTTAGTCAGCCCATCCACAATTACTCAAATAGCATTGAACTTTTTTAAAGTCCGTGGGAGACCAACTACAGAGTCCACAGTGATCCGCTCCCACTTCTACTCTTGAATATCCATCAGTAAAAGCAAGCCACCTAGTGTCTTATGCTCATATTTCACCTACTGACAATTGAGAGACGGAGCTACAAATCCCACAATATCTTTCTTCATTCTCCTCCACCAATAATCCTGTCTCAGATCTTGATACATCTTCGTAGCTCCTGGATGAATAGAATATAGCAAGCTGTGGGCATCCTCAAGAATCAACTCCCAAAGCCTATCTACATTGGGCACACAAATCTGACCCTGCATCCTCAACACCCCATCGTCTCTAATAGTGACGACTTTAGCATCATCATGCTGAACTCTGTCCCTAAGGACAAGCAAATGCGGATCATCATTCTGGCACTCTTTGATGCGGTCATATAAGCAAGACCGAGAAACCACACAAACCAAAACCCAGCTGGGCTTCAAAATATCCAACCTCATGAATCGATTGTCCAAAGCCTGAACATTAACCGCAATAGGCCACTCCCTAACGGGAATATATGCCAAACTCCCCATACTCGTTGACTTTCGGCTCAAAGCATCAGCCACCACATTGGCCTTCCCCGAATAGTCCAATATAGTGATGTCACAATCTTTAAGAAACTCCAACAATTTCCACTACCGCAAATTAAGATCATTTTGTTGAACAAATTCTGAAGACTGCGATGATCAGTGAACACCTCACAAGATACGCCATACAAATAATGCCTCCAAATCTTCAATGCGTAAACTATTGTAGACAACTTAAAATCATGAATGAGGTAGTTCTTTTTAGGGGGCTTCAAATGACGAGAAGCATAAGTAATAACTCTACCCTCCTGCATCAACGCACAACTAATCCCTGCTCTCGAAGCATCACAATACACTGTATATAAACCTGAATCTGATGGCAAAACCAACACCGGAGCTGTGGTCAAGGCTGTCTTGAGCTTTTGAAAGCTCTCTTCATGCTCGTCTGACCATACGAATGAGGCACCCTTTTAAGTTAACTTGGTCAAGGGCAATACGATAGATGAGAATCCCTAAAATAACCGACGATCATAGCCTGCTAAACCAAGAAAACTGCGAATCATTGTGGCTGAGGACGGTTTGGGCCAACTCAGAAGTGCCTCTATCTTCTTTGTATCAACCTGAATACACTCACTGGACACCACGTGTCCCAAGAATGCCACTGAATTGAGCTAAAACTCACACTTGGAGAATTTTGTGTAAATCTTCTCCTCTCTCAACCTCTGTAACACAACTCTCGAATGCTCTTCATGCTCTTTCTGACTATACGAATATACTAGAATATCATCAATGAAGACTATGACAAATAAGCTAAGATAAGGCTGAAACACGTAGTTCAACAAATGCATGAACGTGGTTGGGGCATTGGTCAGCTCAAAAGACATAACCAGGAACTCATAGTGACTATATATTGCCCTGGAGGATCTCTTAAGAATACTCGAATCCCTGATCTTCAACTGGTGATAACTCGAACAGAGATCAATCTTGGAGAACACTCTTGCCCTCTAAAGCTGGTCGAATAAATCATCAATCCGAGGTAGAGGATACTTGTTCTTAATTGTTACCTTGTTCAATTGACTATCATCAATGCATATTCTCATAGTGCCATCCTTTTTCTTCACGAACAGAACAGGCGCACCCAAATGCGACATACTAGGCTGAATGAACCCCTTATCAAGGAGTTCCTAAAGCTTATACTTTAACTCCTTCAACTCCGCTTGTTCCATGCAATACGGTATAATAGAAATAGGTTGATTGCCCGGTACCAGGTCAATACCATAATCAATATCCATGTTCGGTGGCATGCTCTGCAGGAAACAGATCAGGGAAAATCTATCACAACTGGAACATAATCAATACTCGGAGTCTCAACTCCGACATCCCTCACAAAGGTAAGATACGAACGGCAACCCTTCCCAACCATACGTTGGGCCTTCAAGAAGAAGATCAATCTAGTAGGAACATAATCATCCACACCTCGCCACTCAATCTGTGGCACACCTACTATAGCCAATATGACCTTCTTAGCATGAGAGTCCAGACTAGCTCGACACGGATATAGATAATCCATGCCCAAAACGAATTTGAATCCACCATACTCAATAATAAAAGAACCACTCAGGTCTTCAGACCACCGATAGTCACCATACACCACCGGGACACACGGTCTACAATAATAGTATTGTCACTAGGGTAGATACATGAACAGGTAAAGCAAGAAACTCACAGGGTGTACCTAAATAACAAGAAAACTATGATTACATATAAGAAAAGGTGGGACTATGATCAAGTAATACATAGGCATCTTTGTGGCAGACCGAAAGAATGCCTATAATAACAACATCTAAGCGATAGGATCAGGTATGCCTGGAAGAGCATAAAAACGGGCCTAAATGCCCCCTGATAACCTCTCCCTCTACGGCGGCCCTTAGTTGTCTGACCCCCACCCTTTTATTGTCTGGGTGGGTGGTGGTGGAGCAACTGGCACTGAAGCTGATGACTGGCCCCTCTACTAGGATGAACTAGCAAAATGATGAGGACACTGCCTCCACAAGTGGCCCATCTCGTCACACTCGTAACAACTCCCAAGTGTTGGAAAAAGGGACTGATGGGAAACCCTCGCACCGGAGTGACTAGAACATGCACTCAGCATAAAAGAGCCCCGAACAGATGTCGACGCCCGCTCTTTCCTTCCCTTCAGAGAGCGAGAAATCGGGTTTACGACATTTAAGAAAGACAACTCTATTCCCGCTTGGGAATTGTGTTTTGGATTTGCAGAGTCACCACCTAATGATTATAGTGTATTAGGACAATTTAAGAAAGAATTTAAGATGAAAAACCAGAGTTTTTGTAAGGGCTAGAAATTATCTCGAGGGGAAGGTGTTAGGCACCCCTCAAGATCCACTAGTATGGTTCCTGGCCGTGCTACAATTATGACTTTAAATATAAACAACAAGTAGACAATCGGGCATTGCAAACATGAGGAAACTTTCACATAATGGTTGCAAATAAAAAGCACAAAAGGTTTAAAAGTGCTGAAATTTGGAAGAAAGTAGTTTTATTAATTAAAGAAAAGATATACGAGTAAAGGGGAAGGGATCAAATAATTGATGCAAGTAACTTAAAAGAAGGTGAAAGACGCTGAAGTTTAGGGAGAAACAATACTAAAATTTAGACAATTAAAAGAGAGGTTTTTCATGCTAAGTGCAAAGAGTTTAAGTAAAAGAAGAGAAACTGAAAACTGAACAGCTTTAAAAATCTAATAAAATAACAAAGATGGAGGGGGGTCCTAGGTTTATAAATCAGACGGATCATCCACACCACACTGGCACCCAATTGTACGCATAGTGTTATCGTGTGATCATCATATCCACGTCTACCCTTCCCACCCCGTTAAGGTATTAAAGCACGAAATAGTATCATTACTTATTGCATGCTATTACCCATACCAATCCTATCAGTCCCGGAGCAAAATGAACTACAAATCCTAAAGGGAGAGGGGTTTGGGGCTTTTAGAAGTTTTCAAAGGACAAAATGCTAAGGCGCCAATCAAAAAACACGTAATGCAGATAGAGGGGAAACAGACAAGCAAACAGGGCTCAAATACGCCTCCATAAATCAGAAAAAAGTCATAGAGTTTAGCATGTGTTACACGTACTGATTTGGTCTTAATTAAATAAAACGACGAGCGGATTGGTTCAGCGTATATCTTTAGATGAAAAGTCTATATTAGGATCGCTCGAATGCAGTAGACTAAAACCGATCTGATTGATTAATTAATCCTAAGTGTTAGTTAGAACTAGGCATGATATCTACTGATTTTATAAATAAGCGAACTGATTATAGGGAAAGGTTACAAATTTTAACAGAACAATACGAGTTTAGCAGTTGACATTACTTTTATTAAGATTCGAGATTTCCTATAGGCATGCTTTCTATACGTTTACTGATTTGCAACCTTTTTAGACGTTAACAAAAGTCCTATGAACATGGTATCTATATGCAGCTTTTATTATTAAACCTATGAACTGTTTGCCTAATTATGCTTATATGTTCAGAAATGCAGTGGTCTATAGACATTAGTTCTATATGTGAATTTGTAGAATAATTAGAAGTTAATCCTATAGGCAGAATATCTATGTGTGGAGATGCAGAAATTCGAAGTTGATCCCTATAGGCATGATTTCTATATGTGAATTTACAGAAATTAAGAGTTAATCCTATAGGCATGATTTCTATGTATGAGTTGCAGAAATTAGAAGTTAACCCTATAGGCATGATATCTATGTGTGAATTTGAACAAGTCATAAATAAATTCCTATATGCATGATATATATGTGTGGGTTGCAGAAATCAGAATAAATCCCTATAGGCATGATTTCTACCCTTAGTGCATAAAAATAAACCCCATCCCCCCTTTTAACTAAATCCCTGAGTTTATACAAGTTATTACAGCCAAAAACAAAATAAAACCGAAATTAAAAATTATATCAGGAACCACCAACTACATCCGAGCAGCCTAATTCGGGCTTAATGTCTAACAATATGAGATTCTTCCACTTTCGAGATCAATATTCCCAAGCCTTCTCTCATCTAAGGTGTTTCAAAGATCTAAGGGATGTAAGGAACCCCAGGCAGTGCATACACCCAAGATGTTAATCACAAATTGAGATGTGCAGTGTGGAAGGGCTAGCCCTTATGTGTCCAAGTTCAAAGGGAGCTCAAGGGTCCCAAGGGAAGGCTCACACAAGATCGGTAGAACCTAAGTTATAAGAGTGAAGTGCAAGTGCAATAAAAGGGGTAGGGAATACCTAAATAAACTGGTGGTCATGCCCTGCCATAATGTAGACTGGCACACCCCTGACCAAAGCTGTTGGTCAAACATTTAGAGAGTAAAGGCCTACTAGAGGTCAAGCTATGGCTGAGCAATAAATAAAAATATTGTTTGGCGAAAGCTGTTACTCAGCACACGCAATAAGGGAATAGGGATGGGAAATTGACAAAGCTTAGGGCCAAAAGGGTCCAGTTCATATGCATGGACAATAACTTCAAATATTGCCATGTTTCTGAACCATAACTTAAAGCATATAAGGAAATATAGTGGTTACGGATTCACAAAGTAGCAAGTAAATAACAGATGACTAACAGAGTGCATACATAGATGAACATTAATTTACAAGGGAAAGAGAACATATTAGAGCATGCTAGTAACATCTTGACTACAGAAACATGAGTAGAAGTAAACAGGAATGACAAACTGGAGTAATTAAAGAAAACATGTAGTTGTTGAGGCTTGTAAATTAACTAGGATATACCAGTAGAGAAGCAAAATGTAGAAAAGGTAGAGCAAACAAGAGTCCACAGTTTAGCCTTGGCTTTCGGCCGGCTAGACAAAACAACAACACAAGTAGCAGTAAAGAAAGAGATAGTTTTAAATGTAAGAGTGTATTTTGAACTCAAGTTGTTCGTGCATTCAAAGAAAAGAGAGTGGGGTATTTATAGTTTTTGAAAACAAGTGAAGTGTAAGGTAATAAGTAAAAATTAAACACAAACATGGAAACAATCACAAATTAGAATAAATTAACCCAAGTGATTCCCCTTTAATTAAGGAAACACTGCTTAACTGGTATCAAAAGGCCTAATTAAGGAAAGAAAATCAGTTTGGGGGCAGATTGATTACTACCGTAAAAAGGGTAGTAAAAGCATGAAGTAAATAATCAAGTCAAAGTACGAAATAGGCTTATTTTGGGAAAAGATTCAACAAGATAAAACATTACAGAATCAATGGGGAATGAAATTAGGGCTCGTAAAAGAAAAGCTTTTTGCAATCAGTCACAAGATCAATCAAGAAAGAAATATGATTCTGCACTTCACCATATAAATAGCAGGGGATAGACAAGCATGCAGAGTTAGACATGTTGATGAAAAGAAGCAACACAAACATACAGTAGCAGTAGGGCAAAACTAGCAGTCAGCAGCAAGAAAACATTCGAAGCACGGTAGTCAAATAGGTGAAGTAGTCACATAGAACCAACTGTGAAGAAAAATATAGAAGTTAGTATAGGTCTCAAAGTAGTAATAAGTGAGAAAAATTCTAAAAAAATTAGGGCTTTAACAGTAACCGGGTTTTGCAAGATGGTAAGAACTCAAAATTAAACAAATTAAACGAGGAAGAGAGAGTCAGCAACAAAGAACAAAAGCACGTTTAAACAAACAAATTTTAGAACTCGGATAACACTAAAAGGAACTAGGGTTTTTACCATGCTGAAACAGTTAGAGGAATAACTTGAGCAAATCATAGCCAAATCATAAACATGTTAAAAATTAGAGATATTTCGAAAAACATAAAGGAAAACCCTAATGAAGGGACGTTTTTGCAAGAAAAGTTGAAGAACCTTGGAGAAAACACTTAAAACGTTCATGGCAAGTACAAATCTAAATCAGATCAGTAAGAAAAATCCCAAAGATTAGGGTTTTGAAGAACCCAGAAAGGTGAGAACGGCCTTGAAAATTAACGGTTTAACCAGGAGAGTCAAGGATCTGACTCGAACGACCATGGCTGGCTGGAGAAAAGTCAGGGACGACCGGAGAAAGGTCATGAATGGAAGTCAGGCTATGACTGGACCAACTTCCTTCGAGATTTGTCCGTGAAACCACAGAAGCGAATGCCTAGGAGCCACAGGACACCATTACACATCTCCGATGGCCATGGGAGGCCATGGATTAGGGTGGGATTAGGCATCTAGGGTTCATGAGGGCTTCAGAGAGAGTGGAGAGATAAGAGGAATTCAAGGGCGGCATTTGGTGAGTAATGGAGTAGGACAATAGGTCACTTGGATTTAAAAAGGAAAGAGTGCATAGTGGTCGTTGATCTAAACGATCAACGACTAAGATTAAAGGGCTTAGGTGGGGATCCGGATTGGGTCGGGTTTGGATGAAATTGGGATGGGAAATTTTGGGCTTGAATTTGGGGCTGAATGGGGTTGCCAAATTGGCTATAATTGAAATGCAATTGAGGCCAAATCGTAAATAGCCAATTTTCCCTTTTAATTTTTTATAAAAGAGTAATACAAATTTTAAAACCAAATTAAGAGTAATGGGTAAATGAATATTATATGAATATTATATAAATATTAATTTAAAATATTGGGATTAATTTTATAAATATAAAATGCTATAAATTACAAGATAAGCTATAATTGCAATTATATGCAATTTAGCTTTAAAAATACCAAATGAATTTGTAAAAATATGCAAAAATTATCTTAATTATATTTTGGTGTAAATGTGAGAATAAAATGAGTTATTCACCAAAAATGCTAATTTTCAGGAATAATTATTGGATTTTATGGTATAAAAATAGGCAATAAATTGGTTTAAAAATCATTAAAAATGCCAGAACTTTTGGGTGTGCTTATATATACACAAATATGCTATTTTGGAAGTATTTAGGGTATAAAAAAATACTTAGGGGAAAAAATGGGTATCAACAGTTTTTCCTCTTTACTCGTGAAGGATGAAAGAGTTGTCGGGTAAAGATATGATGGCCAATTTTGACGGGAAGCGGTGATTTGAAAAGAATTTGACCGGGCTCTGGTTTCTGAGCTACCTACATATCCTTGGTTTTACAGGAATCAGGCCGTATGTGGTTCAGGAACCATTGACGGAACATGCCGATGGCGATTCGAAAGAGGCAGTCATGATGTTTAGGGGGGGCAAGAGGTATTTTGAAACATGATTGGCTGCGGGGACTGGAACGGGATCGCTCCTGATGAGATGGTCGTTGCTAGCCAGTGTACCTGCAACTGAGCAATACGGGCGTATATTGTGCATAAACTTAAATGTGATGCAAGTTCCCGTTGGACCATGAATGCTGTCTTTGGACGGTTAGGGTGGAATCCTCAGACCATGATGTCATGGGCCATGAAGCGCAAAAATTAAAGGATTCGCAGGCTATGAAATGATGTTCTCGGGCTGTGATAATGGTGCCTCCGAACCATGATGCCTTTGAATAATGATGTGCAGGATATAAAGTAGGTCCTCTGGCCATGTCATGGTGTTCTCGGGCTATGAAGATGGTGCCCCCGAACAATGACGACCTCGGGTAGTTTGGCAATATTTCAGCCAATGAAATGCAAGATTTGGCGGTATTTCGGCCATTGCAAAAGCGTAAATGGCGATATTTTAGCTGACAGAAATTTAAACAAAATAGGCGATGTTTTAGTTTATGTAAAAAGTAAAATGGTGATATTTCAGCTAACAAAAAGCATAAGTATAGATGATGATGGAGATGAACTGGTGATCTTTCAACCGATGTAGAATTTAAATAAAGTTTGGCGATATTTCAGCCGATTGCAAGAGGTAAGTAAAAGTGGAGATATTCCAGCCATGCAAGAAAGATAAGGTGGCGATATTTCTGCCATGCAGGAAAGATAAAGTGGCGGTATTTCAGCCATGCAAGAAAGATAAGGTGGCGATATTTCAGCCATGCAGGAAAGATAAGGTGGCGGTATTTCAGCCATGCAAGTGGAGGTAGAGCATAACCTCGAAAGGTTGAAAGGTAACCTTATGCAGTGCAAAAAATGCAGATGGAGACAACGTTTAGTCAAGAAAGGCATAACGGTAGCCTTATGCAATGCAAAAATGCAGATGGAGGCGCTTAGTCTCGAAAGGCATAATGATAGCCTTATGCAATGCAAAAATGCAGAAGGAGATAGTGCTTAGTCTCGAAAGGCAGAAAGGTAGCCTTATGCAATGCAAGAAAATAAAAAGACGGATAGAAGTGAGATTTCTTAGCTGATAGATGATTACGATATCGTGAATGCCGGGGAAGTTGTGTACGGATAACCATTACGAACAAGTGATGATTCTGAGAATTGCATTTTTAGGAATATGCGTATGTAAATTTTCCTAACCATATTGTAGGTCGAGTGCTTGCATCCAAAGAAAATCGTGAGTTTTGTAAAAATGGGAAAGGCTAGTTCGTTTCCCTTGGCTTCCAGTGTTGCATATCATTGGGGTAGCATTTCAAAAAAGCAACAATTTGAACAATAGTTATGCATGACGTAGTAAATATAATATAAGTAGAAAATAGTTTTCTACCACGACTGCGACGTGGTTCAAGACATTGCAACCTCTCTTGCTCCGGAATTTTGAGGGTCCTCCTCAAAATTCTGCCCCAGTTTACTGAGCTGGCACTTCTGACAGCTACACTGAATGACTGAAAAATCAACTTCAGAATTTTGACGGTCGTCCTCTAAATTCTGCCCAATTCCAATAGAAGGGGAAAATGGAATTTTTATTAAATTGTGACTGAACCCATAGGGTCTGCCTACGTATCCCCTCTTAAACCGGAATTAGGTCAGGCGTAGTTCAAATTACATCATAAAATCAATCATAAGAGGTTACACATAGTATCGTTTCACTGCATCTGCATTGATTGGTTTTGGCCAGACTTCTCCGTCCATTTCTGCAAGAATAAGGGCTCCTCCAGTTAGAACCCGGTGAACCACGTGCGGACCTTGCCAGTTGGGAGAGAATTTTCCCTTGGCTTCATCTTGATGTGGGAATATTTTCTTCAACACCAGTTGCCCCGACGTAAACTTCCTTGGCTTAACTCTTTTGTTGAATGCCCTGGACATTTTGTTCTGATACAACTGACCATGGCAAACTGCATTCATCCTCTTCCCATCTATAAGGGATAACTGCTCGTAGCAACCTCTTACCCATTCTGCGTTGTCCAACTCTACTTCTTGTATGATCCTCAAAGAGGGAATCTCTACCTCGGTGGGGATGACCGCTTCTGTACCATAAACAAGCATGTAGGGATTTGCTCCGATCGATGTGCGAACCGTGTTGCGGTATCCTAATAAGGCAAATGATAACTTCTCATGCCATTGTCTGTGACTTTCGACCATCTTCCTTAGTATCTTCTTGATATTCTTGTTGGCTGCCTCTATAACTCCATTCATCTGAGGCTTGTAGGCTGTGGAGTTCCTGTGTTTGATCTTGAATGCCTCACACATTGTATTCTGAACCGTCAGACAATACGGTCACAAACGAAATCTGCCATAACTTTTTTAGTCACTGCCTTGTGAGATGCTACTTCAACCCATTTAGTAAAATAATCAATTTCCACCAGGATAAACCTGTGCCCGTTTGATGCGACAGGCTTGATATGTCCAATGACATCCATTCCCCAGGTGGCGAATGGCCACGGTGAGCTTGTTGCAGTAAGCTCATTTGGAGGCACCTTTATCATGTCTACATGTATCTGACAACGATGGCACTTGCGAACATACTGGATACAGTCTGTTTCCATAGTCATCCAAAAATACCCTACTCGGAGTATCTTCTTTGCTATGACAAAACCATTTATGTGCGACCCACAGGTCCCTGCGTGCACTTCGTCTAATAGTATGGATGCTTCTTTTTCATTGATATACCTTAGTAAACCCAAATCGGGAGTCCTCATATATAGGAATCCTCCACTGTGAAAAAAATTGTTGGATAATCTCAGAAGTGTACGCTTCCGAGTTGCGTTGGCAAGTTCTGGGTATTCTCGGTTGTCCAGTACTCCTTAATGTCGTGGAACCATGATTTTCCGTCCACTTCTTCCTCAACGTGATCATAATAAGCTAACTGATCATAAATCTTTATTGGGATGGGATTAATGAAATTTGTATCTGTATGCTGGATCATGGATGACAAAGTAGCTAATGGATGAGCAAACTCGTTCTAGACCCTGGGGACATGCTGAAATTCTGTCTTTGTGAATCTTTTCCTTAACTCCTGTATGTGATACAAGTAGGGGAGTCTCTTGAAGTTCTTGGTTGCCCATTATTCTCGAACCTGATGTATGAGGAAGTCTGAATCCCCGATCACTAGTAACACTTGAATGTTCATGTCGATGGCTATCTTGAGCCCCAGGATACAAGCTTCATATGCAGCCATATTATTTGTGCAAGGGAATGGCGGATACCGAGTAATGCTGGCCGGTTTCTAATACTAGGGCTGCTCCTATGCCAACTTGTTTGAAATTTGCGGCTCCGTAAAAAAACAAACTCTAACCATCGTAGGATTCTGCAATATCTTCTCCTATAAAGGACACCTCTTTGTCAGGAAAATATGTTTTCAGGGGTTTCTATTCTTCGCCAATAGGATTCTTGGCAAGGTGATCTGCTATGGCTTAGACCATGATTGCTTTCTGAGTCACGTAAACAATGTCGAATTCACTTAGCAAGATTTTCCACTTGGCGAGATTGTCAGTGGGCATGGGCTTCTGAAAGATATACTTCAGAGGGTCCATCCTAGATATGAGATAAGTAGTGTAGGCATAGAAATAATGTCTCAATTTCTGAGCTACCCAAGTTAGACCGCAATAGGTGCGCTCTAATAAAGAATATCAGGCCTTGTACGGGGTGAACTTCTTTCTAAGATAGTAGATTGCTTGCTCCTTCCTCCACGTTTCATCATGTTGTCCCAGAACACAACTGAATGTTTCATCAAATACCGCAAGGTAAAGCAATAGAGGTCTTCCTAGCTCGGGCGGAACCAAGACTGGTGGCGTTGATAGGTATTTATTGATTCTGTCAAAGGCTTTGTGACAATTATCAGTTCATTTAGTAGCAGCATCTTTCTTCAGGATTTTAAAGATGGGTTCACAAATGACCGTGGACTGAGCTATGAACCAGCTGATATAGTCGAGTCTTCCCAAGAAACTCATCAAGTCCGTCTTGTTCTTTAGCGGTGGCAATTCTTGAATGGCTTTGACTTTTGATGGGTCCAATTTTATTCCTAGACGACTCATGATGAAACCCAGTAATTTTCCAGTGGGAACCCCGAATGCATACTTGGCGGGATTCAGTTTCAGATTGTACTTCCTCAATTTGTTAAAGAATTTTCTTAGGTCTTCCATATGATCAGTGTCCTTCTTGGATTTTTTGATGACGTCGTCTACATATACCTCAATCTCCTTGTTTATAATGCCGTGAACGATAGTAGTCATGGCTCTCATATATGTGGCACCAACATTCTTCAACCCAAATGGAATCATTTTGTAACAATACATCACCCATGGCGTGATGAAAACCGTTTTCTATACATCTTCCTCATCCATCCATATCTGATGGTATCCAGTGAAACAATCAACAAAAGACTGCAACTCATGCTTAGCGCAGTTGTCGATAAGAATGTGTATATTTGGCAAGGGAAAGTCAACTTTGGGACTGGCCCGGTTAAGATCCCGGTAGTCAACATAGATTCTAACCTTCCCATCCTTCTTTGGTACCAGCACGATGTTGGCTAACCATGTTGGATATTCCACTACACTGAGAACCATGGCTTTGACTTGCTTAGTAACCTTTTCTTTAATTTTCGAACTCATTTCGGGTTTAAATTTCCCGAGCTTCTATTTTAGCGGCGGATATGTTGGATCTCTTGGACGTTTGTGAGCTACAATGGACGTGCTAAGACCACTCATATCATCATACGACCAGGCGAATATGTCCTCATATTCCTTTAAAAATTTTGTATAGTCTTCCTTTTCTGATGGCGACAGGTGAACACTGATGTGAGTTTCTTTGACATTTTCTATATCCCCCAAATTAATGACCTCAGTTTCTTCCAGTTTAGACTTAGGTCTATTGTTAAAATTCTCAAAGTCTCTGACGACCTCTTCAGGTATTTCATCTTCTTTCGAGTCTATGTCCTTTTGTTGCGTTGTTTCATTGCAAGTCACAATCATTGGTTTATCATCAAAGTAAGTAATAGTAATGTTGTATAAAAATAGAGTAAATGATAGAGAAAATAATAAGAGCGAAATATATGATAAACTGAAATGCTTTGATTAAATTCATAATTGTTTGAAACATCAGAGCTCTTTTCGAAATTAAAGACAATGCGGAAAGAAAATCAACTAGTAAAATAAAATAAAATGAGATACATGGTGCTTTTGTTTAGCCATGCTACCCCGAAGCCTTCCGGGCCCTTACGATTCTAATTGACCAATTGCTGAGACGGTCTCCCCGGTTCAAAGCTTGTACGGAAGGGCCTTCCTTCTCGAAAAGAGCACATCACTCCATATCATCATCCTCTAGAAACAGATTCTTCATGGCTGCCAACGCTTCATCTTCCTTCGACCCATATATAGTATCTGCCGGTTGGAAGGTTTGCTCCAGGCTAGGTATCGAAAGTTCTAATGGATAGTAGGGGCCGCGCCACGGTGGCGACCAGCTCTGGAATTCTTCCCAAGTATAGCCGTACTATAAGCCAAATGTAGTACCATGCTTCTTTAATTTTATGGGCTTAGTGATCCCTGGAGATTTTTACCGAGTCCCTTTCCAGGCTCGTACCCACACCAATTTAGGATACTTTCGATCTTGCTATCCTACCACTTATCCTTATCTACAGCATTGACCCTTTCGATGTGGTGGTATGTTTCTCCACCTATTCTTCTTCTGCCTCCAATCATTGGGATGGTCTGGCGACTATATGTGGGGTTACTACGATCGCCATTAATAATCACCTCCTGGTGATTCCATTCGAACTTCGCTGCCTGATGTAGGGTCGATGCTACGGCTCCTGTGGTGTGAATCCAGGGCCGTCCTAACAGCAGGTTGTAGGAATTCGGGACGTCTGTTACTTGAAAGTCGACGTCGAACCATGTTGGCCCCATTTCTAAGCATAGGCTGATTTCTCCAATAGTAGATCTCTGGGACCCATTGAAAGCCTTGAAATTGATAGCCCCATCTTTGATCTCGTGTATGCTTTCTCCCAAGGTTGTTAGAGTTATCAGTGGACAGACGTTGAGGCTGGATCCTCCATTGATCAGGACTTTAGTTATGAAATAATTTTCGCATTGCACGGTGATGTGCAGTGCCTTGTTGTGGCTTAACCCTTCAGGTTGCAATTCATCTTCATGGAAGGTTATTTTATGGCTCTCCAACACTTGCCCTACCATAGTTTCCTTTTCACCTCCGGTTGTATTGCTGGGCATATAAGCTTCGCTCAGTATCTTCATCAGGGCATTTTTGTGAGCGTCACAGGTCTGCAGAAGAGCTAGGATAGAGATCTGTGTTGGTGTTTTGTTCAACTGCTCAGCAACCAAGTACTCCTTAGCTTGTATTTTTCTCCAAAGATCATCGGGCCCAGTTTCAATAGGCCATCCTGGGGCTTGCTTACTGGACTCAACTAAGTGTTCTGAGGTGTAAACCCTCCCTGTTCTGGTCATTCCTTGCGCGATAATTATTTTTCCTGTCTTGGTCTTCCCTTTCCTCCTAGCTTCGGCAGTGTAATCCCAGGGTATGTCATTTGAGTGGAACGGTGTTATGTTTGCCATTGTCACCAGAATAGGTACCCTTAGTGGTAGCACAACAACTTTAAAGGGTGCAGGTGCTTTTGGAACTCCAAATTTAACCTCAATTGGCCTGGCGCCTTTGCAGAAGGACGCACTTCAAATTCGAGAGGTATAGACATGTTTACTTCATCGTCTCTAAAGGGCTGATTCTGCACAACAATTGGGTTAAGTATAACCGCTGGTTTCTTTGGTTCATCCCCCTCAGCAATCAAACCTATCGACCCTTTGGGGTCCCAATCATCTTTGATCTCAATCATGTGAATCTCTCCACCTCTGTGGTCAGGCAAAAGGTTGTTGCAAATATTAGGAGCAGGCTCCTTTGCTACTATGACCTTATTGTCGATCAGGGATTCAATCTTGTCCTTCAACGAGCGGCACTCGTCAAGGGTGTGTCCCTTCATACCGGAATGATATGCACAGGTCTTATTGTAGTTGACCCACTATGAGGGATTTTCTAGAGTTTTGGCTGGGATAGGAGTGACGTAACCAGTAACTTTAAGTCTTTCTTATAGTTGGTCAATTGGTTCAGCGATGGCTGTGTATTGTCTGGGAGGTTTGCGGTCAAAATTTGGCCCGGGTCTAGGGAAATTTTGACGGGTGGGAGGTGATTGGTAATGAGAGGGTTGAGCATTATAAGCTTGATAAATAGGTGCTGGTTGAGAGTATCCGGGTGAGGTGGGTTGATATGTTAGAAGTGGTGAGGTTTGGTAAACGGGAGGTGGATATGAGGGTATGGGTGCTTGGTAATTCGGGGTGGGATGATATGTAATTGGAGGTGATGGGTAGGTGTGGTATTTTGGTGGTGACATGGCTTCCTGTGCGACCATTACGGCACTCACATCCTTCTTCTTGGATATGCCACCAGACTGTAAAGCCTTATTGGTGGCCTTTAATGCTTCAGGATTAGTAACCATACCATTCTTAATGCCCTATTCGATTCTTTCTCCCAATTTGATGATATCAGAGAACTTATGGCCCTCGTTCAGCATCAACCTCTCGTAATATTTGGAATCCTGAGCCCGGACGAAGAATCTATTCATTTGTTCTTCTTCTAGGGCTGGCCTGACCTTTACAGTTTCTGACCTCCAACAAGTAGCATACTCGCGGAATGTTTCAGTGGGCTTCTTCTTAAATTTCTGTATGTAGAATACATCCGATCCATTCTCTGTATTGAATTGGAATCTATCCATGAAATCTAAGGGCATGCCTACCCAGCTTGTCCATTTCTTGGGGTCCTGGCTGATGTACCAGGATAAAGCATCTCCCTTCAGGCTTCTCATGAAGAGCTTCATACGGATTTTCTCATCCCTTCAAACTCCGACCAGCTTATCGCAATATGTCCTCAGGTGGAATCTGGGATCTATTGTTCCATCAAATATTTCTAACTTGGGAGGTTTGTACCCCTCCGAAAGTTTATCATTTGGCTGAATGCAGAGGTCTTCATAACTTAACCTCTCAATACATTTGTTACCTTCCACGCCCTGACCTCGGTTGGTTAATTTTTTGAGTTCCGCCGCTAAGTTCCTGATAAGGGAGTCTTTGTCATCAAACTCAGGTTTATTTGAGATTAGTTGAGTGTAGTAGGGTGCAGTATCCACATAAATAGGAGTGTTGTGGAGATGGTCATATGTGGTGTTCAGTGGATCGAGAATGAGTAGTGGAGTGTTGTTGGGAGCGTGGCATGCGTTGCAGTGTTGAGCATGAGTAGGTTGTATCTGTGGTTGTGGGGTATTTTGTGGAGGTGCATGATTCTAGGTGTTGACGTCAAAAGCGGCGAGTGAAAATGACAGGTTCGTCAAATTCTGAAACTGATCCAGCTCTTCTCGGAATTTCAACAGTTTATGCTCAAGTTACATAGCAGTTTCCGTAGCAACCGGGGTACCCTGAGGAATCTCAATCTCCTTTCTGGTGCTTGGATATCCCATTCTACCTTTGTTCTTGTTCCGGATAGGACTCGGAGGAGGAGGTGGTGTAGGGCCCTTGCATGTCGGGATCAAATAATGAATTCATTAGTGGGGAACCATCCATGGTACATGGTCTTCTTTCAGATTTTCGAACAATTCTACCCATCCTCTGGCGTCCTCCGGCTGAGCAAACATTTTAGGCATATAGTTCATACGCCTTGGCTGGTGGAAGGCGATGTAATCATCCCAGTCTCTGCGTAGGATCTCTTGTCGGTCTTCCTCTTTCTTGAGGTGTTCCATGAGCCAGAGCTGAAGTAATAAGTTGCAACCCTCAAAAAAGACTACCATGTTGCTGACAGTTGTTCAAGGCACAGTATATCTCAGCGATTGTCATAGGCACTATACTGAAGGTCTGCCCGCCAATTCCTTCCATCAAGGTCTTGGCTACCATGGTTAGTCTGGTGTGGATCCTGGCCGTCTTCATAGGGAACACCATCATTCCCAAAAAGCAAAACATAAAAACGAAGACCCTTCTATGGACATGCCCCAATGAGGTGATGGCGAACTCATCTGAATAGGTGCGATATGACTTGCTATGGCCGTACCTCTCGTACACATAGTCGAACGGGATGTAAAAGTCTTTCAAGCATGTTAAGTCTAGGTTATTCTTTAGTCCTATCATCTTAAGGAAACCTCTTCCTTTATAATTCTCTGGTATAAGCAAACCCGGAGTCTCCCAAGGAATACCAACTAAAACTCCTATTTCTTCGAACAAAGTAGTCATTTCTAGGTCCCCGAAGCAGAACATGGACTTGTTAGTATACCAGAACAGTGTCGCAGCCTCTATGATTCAGTTGCTAGGCTGAATCTCTAGAAGAGAAGGAAAATTCCCTAAGTACGTGCGAACGAGTGTCTGATCACTAGAATGGAGGTCTTTCTACCAATTCAGTAGACTTGGATGAATGTTGCTTACCATGCGAAATTTGGGGACTTCATGCCTAATTTTCTGCAAAACCCCACCAGACTCGACTATTTAAACAAATAATTAGCATATCAAGCACTTTAATTCTCCAAATAAATGCACAGAATATGGAGGTGTCTGTTTGGGTTTCAAGTAAACCCAGTGGACTTTGGACAAGGCTATCCTAATGAGTTATTATATGGACAACATAACTGACTCGGCTAAGTTTGACCATGATGCATGTACAGTTTAAATGGAGTAAGGTTTCTGTTGGGGTATTAGATAGGTAACCTTGAGTGGACAACTCAAGAGGGAAAGGAACGGAATCGTCAACTGCACCGCTAATCGACTGGTTTTACCGCAAATATGCCTTTGCCAAATTTAGGGGGTGATAGTATTGTAATAGCACAACTACTCATTATAAGCGTTGCTATAGTGTTTGTTTGGGGAGAGTGTAATATGATATTAAAGATGCAGTTTACACGAATGAAACAAATTGACATGTATTTTCACGTTCATATAATAAAGTTTACAATAATTGCTCAAAAATTACAACAACATTGACGGGAAAAGAGCTAAATGAAAGTAATTAAAGAAAAAGAGACAAAAGAAAAAAGTTAGTTTCGAATAAAGGCATTAAACAAAATCAACAAAAGAAGGTAATAAAGTCACATATAGCATGGAATGGTAAAAGCCTAAAGAGTCCCCAGCAGAGTTGCCATGTTGTCGACGCCCCCTCTTTCCCTCCCTCCAGAGAGCGAGAAATCGGGTTTAAGACATTTAGGCAAGACAACTCTATTCCCGCTTGGGAATTGGGTTTTGGATTTGGAGAGTCGCCACATAATGATTATAGTGCATTAGGACACTTTAAGAAAGAATTTGAGATGAAAAACCAGAGTTTGGGTAAGGGCTAGAAATTATCTCGAGGGGAAGGTGTTAGGCACCCCTCAAGATCTACTAGTGTGGTTCCCGACCATGCTACAATTGTGACTTTAAATACAAACAACAAGTACACAATCAAGCATTGCAAACACGAGGAAACTTTCACATAATGGTTGCAAATAAAAAGCATAAAAGGTTTAAAAGGGCTGAAATTTGGAAGAAAGTAGTTTTTCTAATTAAAGAAAAGATATACGAGTACAGGGGAAGGGATCAAATAATAAATTCAAGTAACTTAAAAGAAGGTGAAAGAGGCGGAAGTTTAGGGAGAAACAATACTAAAATTTAGACTATTAAAAGAGAGATTTTTCATGCTAAGTGCAAAGAGTTGAAATAAAAGAAGAGAAACTGAAAACTGAACATCATTAAAAATCTAAAAAATAACAAAGAGGGAGGGGGTCCTAGGTTTATAAATCACACGGATCATCAACACCACACCGGTACCCAATTGTACTCATAGTGTTATCGTGTGATCATCATCTCCATGTCTACCCTTCCCACCCTGTTAAGATATTAAAGCGCGGAATAGTATCGTTACTTATTGCATGCTATTACCCATCCCAATCCTATCAGTCTCGGATGCAAATGGACTACTAATCTTAAAGGGAGAGGGGTTTGGGGCTTTTAGAAGTTTTCAAAGGAAAAAAATGCTAAGGCGCCAATCAAAAACACGTAATGCAGATAGAGGGGAAACAAACAAGCAAATAGGGATCAAATACGCCTTCATAAATCCAAAAAAAGTCATAGAGTTTAGCATGTCTTACACGTACTGATTTTGTCTTAATTAAATAAAGCGACGAGAGGACTGGTTCAACGCATATTTTTAGACGGAAATTCTACACTAGGCTCGCTCGAATGCAGTTGACTAAAATCGATCTGATTGATTAATTAATCCTAAGTGTTAGTTAGAACTAGACATCATATCTACTGATTTTAGAAATAATGCGAACTGATTATAGGGAAAGGTTACAAATTTTAACAGAACAATACAAGTTCAATAGTTGACATTGCTTTTATTCAGATTCGAGATTTCCTATAGGCATGCTTCCTATACGTTTACTGGTTTTGACACATTTTTAGACGTTAACAAAATTCCTATGAACATGGCATCTATATGCAACTTTTATTATTAAACATATGAACTGTTTGCCTAATGATGCTTATATGTGCAGAAATGCAGTGGACTATAAACATTATTTTTATATATGAATTTGCAGAATAATTAGAAGTTAATCATAAAGGCATGATATATATGTATCGAGATGCAGAAATCCGAAGTTGATCCCTATAGGCGTGATTTCTATGTGTGAATTTGCAGAAATTAAGAGTTAATCCTATAGGCATGATTTCTGTGTGTGAGTTGCAGAAATTAGAATAAATCCCTCTAGGCATGATTTCTACCCTTAGTGCATAAAAATAAACCACATCCCCCCTTTTTACTAAATCCCCGAGTTTATACAATTATTACAACCCAATAAGAAATAAAACTAGAATTAAAAATTACATCAGGAACTATCAGCTACATCCGAGCAGCCTAATTCAGGCTTATTGTCTAACAATATGAGATTGAGCCACTTCCGAGATCCAGATTTCCAAGCCTTCTCTCATCTAATGTGTTTCAAAGATCCAAGGGATTTCAGGAACCTCAGGCAATGCATATGTAAGGCCCCGTAAATAAATTTTTGGTCTCAAAACTTAGTAACTCGTGGTGTCGACTCCAAATATGTGTTAGGAATGGGTAGAGTGAGCCGCGGTTCGGACCTTTGGTAGTGATCTAAGCCTTTAAAAATCAAAAGAATCAATTTTTCTAGAAATTGTCAAAAATGCGGTACAGAATGTGGTCGTAGATCAGCTATGTTGACTGCATTCCTACCGCAGAGTGAAGTAGAAGAATTGTCAATGTTGATGTCAAAAATGTGGTCCATTATGCGACCGCATAATCGATATGAGGACCGCATTCCTACCGCAGAGTGAAGTAGAGAATTAGTCTAAGTTGATGTCAAAAATGCGGTCCATTATGTGATCATAGAATCAAAATGCGGACCGCATTTCCACCGCATACCCATGCAGAGATGTTCAGTGATTAGGGTCAGTTCTGCGGTCCAATATGCGGACCGCATTTCGGTTTTGCGATTGCAGAATGGACCGCAGATCTCACCCGGGCTTCTATTTTCTAAAATTTAAAACCCGACCCCCTTTCTAATATAATGCCCTAGCCCCTCATTTTAACCATTTTTCTGAACAAAATAAGAGAGAGGGAGGAGGGGTTATTGAGAGAAAATCTAATCTTATTCAAAATTGTTCCTCAAATTACTTGATCCGGAAGATTTTAAAGCAAGTGTCTTCATCTCCATTTCTACAGGTAAAATCCCTATCCCTTTTTCCTTGATTTCCAAATTTTTAAGCTAAGGGAGGGAGTCTCATGCTTTGATTCTTGAAATAATGGGTGGAAACTCACATGCTTGTCTTTCAAAATCTAAAATTGAGTAAGGAGAATTGGGTGGAAGTAAGGGGTTGTGCTCGATAACCTAAATGTGTTCGGGTAATAATTGTGAATTTCAAATTCTAAGGAATATGTGTTAATTTGTAAACTAGATTGACGTGGCTAGATTGTTTGGTGACTGATAATAGGAGTTTAAAAAAAGGGAATTCGACTCCAGGTATGTATGGGTAACCTTGACCTTGTAAAATCGCCTTCTTGGTGTCCAAAAGTTCGGTATGTGACATTCACGTGGGTAAATTGTGAAGTTCGTGTGATTTGTATGGTTGCGATTATGATATGTGGTATTATATGAGAAACAAATAACGTATGAAATTGTAAGTGATGCAACCTGAATAATTGTGATATTAACATCTATGGCTTACCGTGGGCAAGTATTGTTGTAACGTGCAACACTTGTGAGTTGTGGAATATGACGGAAATAGTAATGATGGTTATGGAAACACTTCAAAATTATTGTTGCTACTCATTAAGGAGTGTTGTTGTGATCTTTGTGAATTGTTCATTGTTGATTGTTGTGATTGCTTGTGAATTGAAAATGTACGGTGGGATTGGGTTGCACGCTGCAACACGAAGTAATAAGGTGCGGGTTGTGGTAATAAGGGTGGCCGAGGTAATAAGGGTGGCAAGTGATTGAAATCACTGTTGAAATGAAATTATGAGCAAAAATGTGAAATCTATTGATGTGGAAATGTGGAAGGGAAACATGAGAGTTTGTAAAACTTGTTTGGCTTGATTGTTCTTTCTTTATGGAAATTGATTGTTGTTTTTGTTTCTGTTACTTATTTGTCTATGGCTTGAGTTTACTTGGCGCAATGTTTGTTATACATACCAGTACAATTCAAGTGTACTGACGTCCCTTTTACCAGAGGCGCTACATTTGTGTCATGATTGTAGGTGGATCTGCAGCAAGTATTCCATCCCACCGATCGTAGCTCCTTCTTCGCCTTCCGTCAACTGTTTTGGTGAGCCCCATTCCTCTCGGGGCCCTATGTGGCTCAGGCCACTTGTTTCTGTAGTTTTATTTTGTTGTTGTGTAAGGTATAGCCGGAACCTTGTTACCGGCAAGTACTATATCATCCCGTTGTATCTTTAGAGGCTCCGTAGATAGTAGATGTGGGTTAGAAGCTATGTATATTCATGTTTCTTTTGTTGGATAACGAATTGCTAATTTCACTAATTATTATGTATGTATGATTTGAAAAAGGGTGATCAAAAATTTATTTATATGGCTAGTTCTTGGAATACCGAATAAGGAAAACAAGGGGTGGCTCATGGGTTAGGAAAGGAACCCAGGTCCGCTTGACTGGGATACGTGGTCGAGCGCCGGTCATGTTCCTCGAGTTTGGGGTGTGACAGCATACACCTAAGATGCTAATTAGAAATTGAGTTGTGTAGTGTGGAAGGCCCAGCTCTTGTGTGTCCATGTTCAGAGGGAGCTCAAGTGTCCCAAGGCAAGGCTCACACTAGAGTGTCAGAACCATGTTCAGAAGTAAGGAATACCCAGGCAGGCTGGTGGTCATGCCCAGCCATAAAGTAGACTGGCACACCCTTGACCAAGCCAGTTAGTCAAACATTTAGAGAGTAAATGTAACACCTCCTTTTTACGCTACTGCACCCAGCGAAGGGATGTGTAGTAAAGGGAGTTTTTCCAATTAAAGGACAATTGAAACGAGATTTATTATTAAGAGATGGAGTCGCCACTTGATAGATTTATAGTGTCCCAAGTCATCGGTTTGAATCCCGAATCGAGGAAAAGGTAGACTCCGTATTATAGTTTACGAACCAGAAATCCGGATAAGGAATTCTATTAACCCGGGAGAAGGTGTTAGGCATTCCCGAGTACTGTGGTTTCTAGCACAGTCGCTCAACTGTCATATTTGGCTTATTTATCTGATTTTTATAACATGCTTTAACTGATGTGCGAATTTTAACTTTTAACCGCTTTTAATTATTTTTTAAGGAATTGAACGTCGTTTAAAATATGTTTTTGGATCACGTCACATGAAATGCACCCGGGTCATTGACACATTTTATTTAACATTTTGGGATTTAGATTTGGGTTGCATGAAATGCACACCCGAATTTATGAAGGTAAAATTATTAAAGACGAGCCTAACGAGACTAACGCGTTATTATTTTGAGGAAGGTCGTGAAATTCACTAAACAGCCCATCCCGAAGTCAAAATTATTTTTTAATAAATACATTTATGAGGGCCCCAGAATTTGCGTTTTATTTAGCTAGGCTCGTCTCATATTTTACTTAAAGGTCCATCCTAAAGTAAACTATGATATTCTACATTATTTGTCTCTAAAAAGAAAACTCAATTAATTAACATGCTTGAAAAGGCCCTAACTTATTAGTTATTAGATTAAAATTAAATGCAAATGGAAAATTGCACTCGAACTCGTACAACGGAGATTGTTTCGTTCCTTATTCTATTAGTGAATATACTATAGTTGAGATTGCAAATCGAACATGAGATTGACAACAATATTATCAAAACAAACTAACAATTCTCTAACAAATTTAAACTAACATTATTAAATGAATTGAACAATTGGAATTAACTTCGTGAAATTCAAAACCATTTGGAATTCCTTCTTTTTCAATTATTTGAAATTAAAACTAACCTTAACCACTAATGCTCATTCGAGGGTTTGTTAAGCTTAATCAACACTTGGAAAGTCTATTATCATTAGCATTTAAAGGAACATTAACAAGTCTTGTTCGAACCAAACTCGTGCCTACTAGTAAAATGTAAGAACAAACTGATAAATTGGTGACTAGTCAACTCAAATCCAAATAACACTTTTGTTATTAATTACGGGCTGAGTAACTTCTACTGAAATATAAAAACTCTTACAAATTTTTGGAGTAGTTCGAAACAAACCAACGGTCTACAAATAAAACACAATAATCCAACACAGTCCATATTTTATAAAAAAACAATCCATGGTTACTAATCATACAAGTCAACACTTGACTACTTTAAACAACTACATTTTTTATATCTATTTACTATAAGTATATAACTATCCAACAGGTATATTCCAGGATCTACAATCGAGCAGTTTTATTCCATTTTTGAAGCTCGAAACTACAGTAGAGATTCAAAATGTGTACCTGAATTGGAAACACAAGAAGAAGAAAAATAAGGAATAGTCAGCAACAACAGTACAACACATCAATAACAACAGTAATACAACAGCAGCAACAACTCAATCACGCCCAAGAAAACCCAGGAAAGATGTAAATCAACGGCAAACAACAAATAACCCACAACAAACTCTACGGATCTTGAGTTAAACCAGAAAATAGAACAGCAAGCCACTAAACCACTTCAACAGACCAAACCTCAACCAAAACCGACTTAATTAGACCCCAAATTTTTCAAAATCAAACCAGAACCACTCTGAGTCTTAATGAAACAGTAACGCACTCAAACACTGATTCTCAAAGGTGCTGTTTTAAACTCTCAACTGAATGCCTCTCCAAGATTGAATTTTAGGACACAGAAAAAACATAAGAAAGCTGATTGCTTCTTTTTCAAGTGTGACTTCTGATAAATTGGTGACTTCGAACCCAACTCGTGCCTACTAGTAAAATGTAAGAACAAACTGATAAATTGGTGACTAGTCAACTCAAATGCTAACACCACTTTAGTTATTAATTACGGGCTGAGTTACTTCTATTGAAATATAAAAACTCTTACAAATTTTTGGAGTAGTTCGAAACAAACCAACGGTCTACAAATAAAACACAATAATTCAATACAGTCCATAGTTTATAAAGAAACAATCCATAGTTACTAATCATACAAGTCAACACTTGACTACGTTAAACAACTACATTTTTTATATCTATTTACTACAAGTATATAACTATTGAACAGGTATATTCTAGGATCTACAATCGAGCAGTTTTATTCCATTTTTTCAAGCTCGAAACTACAACAGAGATTCAAAATATGTACCTGAATTGCAAACACAAGAAGAAGAAGAAGAAGAAGAAGAGGGAATAGTCAGCAACAGTAGTACAACAAAACAATAACAACAGTAATACAACAGCAACAACAACTCAATCACGCCCAAGAAATCCCAGGAAAGTTTTAAATTAACAGCAAATAGCAAATAACCCACAGTAAACTCTACAGATCTTGAGTTAAACCAGAAAATAGAACAACAAGCCATTAAACCACTTCAACAGACTAAACCTTAACAAAAACTGACTTAATTAGACCCCAAACCTTTCAAAATCAAACCAGAACCACTCTACTAATTCTCAGAGGTGCTGTTTTAAAGTCTCAACTGAATGCCTCTCCAAGATTGAATTTTATGACCAAGAAAAGAACATAAGAAAACTGATTGCTTCTTCTTCAAGTGTGACTTCTGAAATTTATTCATAATCCAACCAAAAAACTCTTCAAAATGATCTTTCAAGACTATCAAACTCTCCAATTTCTAGGCTCTCAAAACTGATTTTTAAGCTTGAAGAAAAATGCTCTCTAAAAAACTCCCCTTAACTATCTGATTTTCAGCCCTTAAATGGGCATCCAGTTAGTGCATAATTCATTACCAAATCCACCATCAGGTTAATCCCTTATTTCTTTAATCAACCATTACATTAGTGCCTTTTAATTAATTCAGTACCAAATCCACCATGAGTGCAGTCTCCATTATCAGTTGTCTATTTAACTTTTTCAATCCACTTAGGAATGTCTAAATTCAGTCCCCTAATAAACTTTAAGTATTCAGCATCCCTTAATCAATTATTTGTAATCTAAATCCCCAAAATACCCCCTGAACTAATGTGAATTAACCCTGAAAATACTATCCTAACCCAATCCAATTAACCTTCAATCTGTATCAGACCCCTAATATCTATAACCAATTTATCTTACTAAATTATCCAGTAATTCAAAAATAGAAACTTAGATCAAATCAGATGTCATCAACAGTGAAGACTAAAGTTCAGTGCAGAACTAACCAATCATATTCAATAACAACTCAACTGAAAATAACTAGACGAGCATACGCTTAATTGAATTGGAAAAACAAAAGAAGAAATAGCCAGGAAAGCTTCAAGGGGATTGATAGATTTAGGGTTACAAATGATCAATCAATTCAGTTCAATGTGATGAACTGAATATACCAACATGCTCAGTTATAAGTTCAAATATACCAACAGGCTCATTTCACCACAAAATTTAGAAAAAAAGCGAAGTAGGGGGGAAACAAACTAGGATGAACTATGAAGTCAAAGCCAAACTTACATTACTGTCATGTTAAGCCTACACTCAAACCTACAGAACTAATCGACTAAGATATTTTGAATAACTCTCATAGTAACTAGCATATGCTAAACATTAAAAGAAAAAATGGACAAAGAAAAAGGTCCAAAGGAGGAGAAGAAGATAATTGACAAAGATAATAAAAAATCAAACAAAAATACAACAAACTTAAAACAAATAAACAATGACAAAAATAGAACAGAAAAGGAAAGGAAAAATACCTCCAAATCATAAACCAAACAAACTTCGATTAGTAAAAGTCTTAACTCGAGCTTTTGGGGCCAAAGCGGACTTAATCGAGTGTTCTTGACTAAGAAAACTTGACTAAGGTCACTTTTGAACTCAAATTCTTTGGTTCTTCTATGGATCATTTGTTCGATTTAAGACTCGACAGTCTTGGACAAGATTCGAACAAAAGTGGTAGGGGATTAAGGAGTAGGGTGGTCTGGTGGTCAACTGATGTTGATTTGGGGTCGTTAAAGGTTGGCACCGCCACCTAGGATTTTTAGGGTGGCGCTAGGGTCATGGAATGTAAATCAATATTCAACGGGCTCCGGTGTGATTCGAAGGAAGGGGTTTGGATATTTGGAATGAAGAGGTGGAGGTGAGGCTAGGGTGTTAATATGACGGCCATCGGAGGTGAGCCGGAAAAATCATTTGGTTTTTCGAATATTCGAAGGGTTGGGCTAAGATTCGAGGTAAAATAAAGGCAACATGGACATGGGGAGGTTGAAATGAATGGACGATGTAAATTTAGGCGTCATTGGACCATCGGAACCGTCGTGAGTCAAATTCTGGTAGGCGGAGCACGGTGGGTGAAGGCAGAGTATGTTGGGGCTATCTCTGAACATTAGAGACGGAGGGGGGGGGGGGTTGGCTTAGGGGTGGATGGGTATATTTGGTTAATTATATACGAAGTGAGAGAACCAATCCAGGTCGTTAGATCATTTGAGATCAATGGCCTGGATCAGTCGACTAAACCAAACGGTGTCGTTGCGCCTTCTCTGAGACCGGATGGGTTTGGGGAATGGGTCGGGTTGGTGAGACGGGTTGGGAGATGGGATGACGGCCGTTGGATTGATGTGGATTGAACGGTTGAGATTGGTTGATTTGAAACATCGTCGTTTTATTGAGGCTGGAGACGGACTGGGCCGTTCTCTCTAGTGAGATCAATGGCCTTGATTGATTGTAGAAAACGACATTGTTTGGCACATATTGGGGACGGATTGACTTGGGCCAGATATGGGGTGTTGTATTGGGCTGGGATCTCTTTTAAAAATGGCCCAATTCCGGATTCCTTTTCACTTTTTCTCTTTTCTTTTATTTCCTTTTTAATTCCTAATATAAAACCAAAATCCTAGATTAAATCATGAAATCAAAATTAATTTAAAATACTAATTAACTCCTAGTAATAATTATCACTCATAATTAAACAACAATTAAAATAAAATCACACAATTTGGACATTAAATGCGAAAAATGCAAAGTACATATTTTTTGTGATTTTCCATTTTTGTAAAACAAACTTAATTACTCCTAATTGTAAAATTAAATCCTAAAACGTAAATGCAACATATTTTTGTATTTTTATATTAATTTAAACAAATAGACATCTACACGCAAACGCAAACAATAAAAGAAAAATAACACAAAATTCACAAAAATTGCAAACAAGACCAAAATTATTTTATTTTCAATTTTTTGGGAGTAATTCTCATATAGGGCGCAAATTAGGTGCTCACAATAAAGACCTACTGGAGGTCAAGCTATGTGTGATGACCCGATTCATCGTCACGTGATTTACCGCCCCGTTTTCCCCGTTATATGCTTGTTCATGTTTAAATATATGTATTTGGTGAATTTGAGTCAATTCGGATCGAGTTAGGTAGGAAATGGGATAAAAAGTCTCTTTGATGAAGGAATAGTTTGGAAAAGTCAACCGGATGTTGACTTGAGAGTTAGAGGGCTCGAAATTGACTTTCGATGGTTCGTTTAGCTTCGGGGGATGATTTGTGACTTAGGAGAGCAATCAGAATCGTTAGCCTCCGAAAAATATTCTATGCAATCGCGGAGTAGCAGTTGCGATCGCATAGAAGAGTTAGAGAGGCCTGTTGGTTTACTCAATGAGATCGCGGGAAAGTGCTATGCCATCGCATAAGAGGAGGAAGTGGTTCTCTGTGATCGCATAGGGTGGTTGTGCGATCACATAGAGCATTTTGGGAGGCTTGGAAATTTTGTTCATCGCGATTGCATGCCTAGGGCTGCGATCGCATAGAGTAATAACTGGGCGTTAGAAGGGTTTTTAATATCATTTCATCCGCGACCCATCTCTATTTTTCCTCCAAAATTACACTACTTTGAGAGCTAAGTGATAGAATTTGAAGGGGATTTCATCGGGAAGTGATCAGAGGTAAGTCTCGTGGTCTTAATACGTCATTTAATCAAAATATCTTCCGTTAATTCTCTGAATTTGTGTATAAATTGATGGAGTTAGGGCTTGGATTTTTTCTATGTAAATATTGGGATTTGGTTGCTCATTTGAACTCCGTTTTTGATAAATTTTATATGTACGGACTCGTGGAGATACTAGGTTTCCAAAAATGTAAATTTCATAATTTTTCGAGAAGCGGTACGTGGGGTCGGGTTTTGGCAACATCGCATTTTGGGTGTTTTTCGAGTCATTTCGATTGGGTTGTGTTCCATTAGCCTATTTTGATGTATTCTTATTGGTTTTGATCAGATTTGGCACTCGAGGAGGTCGATTTGCGAGGGAAGCGCAAGGCGAGCTTGGATTTGTGGTCGGTTCGAGGCGAGTAATGGTTACGAATGATATACTGAGGGTTTGAAACCGCTTATTTGCACTATATGGTGCTATGGTTTACTGTACTTATTGACTGAGACTGAGCTTATATCCGAATATTTGGGCTAGCTGCCATGTTTGGGTCCTTGTGCCGATCTGTAGAACCTTAGGGAAGCCTGTGGAGCTAAATGACCCCTAAAGCTGTTGAACACATACTCTCAGTCGTATTCTTAACTATAAAATATAATACGAATCGGTATTAGCAAATCGCACTCTAAATGAGAAATACCTAGGATTGAATACCCTACTTTAGCTGAGTGGGCCCGAGAGGCCAAGTGTATATTGACTGAGAGGCGTCGAGGACCCATAGCGAGGTATTTGATATATACCGGATCGGGCTGCACGCCGAAGCAGTATATACATACACATATATTGGATCGGACTGCACGCCGCAGTATTATATATATATATATATATATATATATATATATACATGGATCGGACTGCACGCCGCAGTGTTATATACCTATATAGAGCAGACTGCACGCCACAGTAGTATAGCGCTTGGGCTGAATGAGCCCCTCTGGAGTCTGCCCACAACCCCAGTGAGCGCAGCTACTATTATATTGGATCGGGATGCACGACGCAGCATTATATCTATTATGTTGGATCGGGCTGAATGCCGCAGCACTATATATATTATATTGCATCGGACTGCACGCCGCGATAGTATTTGTAAGGATCGGGCTGCACGCCGCAGGAGTATTAGTAAGGATCGAGCTGCGCGCCGCAGCAGTGCTGGAAATTGTGGGACAGTAGTATACTGATATTGGACTTTCCTCCTTGGATATGTTCTTACCTATACTGTTACTTTTAGAACTGTTTAGCGTTCTTACAGGTTTTCTTACTTTCAGTTATTATTTATTGCTATTACTCACTGAGTTGGCGTACTCACTCTACTCCCTGCACCTTATGTGCAGATACAGGGATCTACTAGGAGGGTAGTTGATACATATATTTTGCTGTCGTCTCAGCCTACTGCGGAGTTATCAAGGTAGCTGTCGGCGTCCGCAGGACCCACTCCTTCTCGTTATCTTTTGTACTTTTGCTTTAGACTTGGTTGTATAGGATATTATTCAGATGTTTAGAGGCTCAGACTTGTGACACCAGATTCTGATGGGCAGTTATTTTAGTTATTTTAAATTCCGCATGATTAATGTTATTGTGGAAACAAGATAATTGACTTTAATTGGATTGGTCAACAGGAAACGGTCGGGCTTGCCTAGCAATGTGTTGGGCGCCATCACGACCGGGGTTTGGGTCGTGACACTATGGCCAGAGCAATAACTAAAAATATTGCCAGGCCAAAGCTGTTACTCAGCACACACAATAAGGGAATAGGGATGGAAATTAACAAAGCTTAGAGCCCAAAGGGTCCAGTTCATATCCATGGATAATAACTTCAAATATTGGCATGTTTCTGAACCATAACTTAAAGTATATAAGGGAATATGGGGGTTAGGGATTCATAAAAGAGAAAGTAAATAACAAATGACTGACAGAGTGCACGCATAGATGAACATTAATTTACAAGGGAAAGAGAACATATTACAGCATGCTAGTTACATCTTGATTACAGAAACATGAGTAGAAGTAGATAGGAATGAAAAACTGGAGTAATTAATGAAAACTTGTAGTTCTTGAGGCTTGTAAATTAACTAGGATATTCTAGTAGAGAAGCAAAGTGCAGAAAAGGAAGAGCAAACAAGAGTCCACAGTTTAGCCTTGGCTTTCAGCTGGCTAGACAAAACAACAGCACAAGTAGCAGTAAAGAAAGAGAGAGTTTTAAATGTAAGAGTGTATTTTGAACTCAAGTTGTTCGTGTGTTCAAAGAAAAGAGAGTAGGGTATTTATAGTTTTTGAAAACGTGTGAAGAGTAAGGTAATAAGTAAAATTAAACCCAAACATGAAAACAATAACAAGTTAGAATCAATTAACCCAAGTGATTCCCCTTTAATTAAGGAAACTCTGCTTAGCGGGTATCAACGGGCCTAATTAAGGAAAGAAAATCAGTTCGGGGGCAGATTGATTATTGCCATAAAAAGGGTGGTAAAAGCACGAAACGGTCCAGTCTGTTCACCTCAATTTGCGCCCTATTTGAGAGCAAATAATCAAGTCTAAGTACAAAATAGGCTTATTTTGGGAAAGGATTCAGCAAGGTAAAACATTACAGAATCAATTAATTTTAAACAGGCGAGTGAAATTAGAGCTCGTAAAAGAAAAGCTTTTTGCAATAAGTCATAAGATCAAACAATAAAGGAACATGATTTTGCACTTCACCATATAAATAGCAGGGGATGGACAAGCATGAAAAGTTAAACATGTTGATGAAAAGAAGCAACACAAACATACAGTAGCAGTAGGGGCAAACTAGCATTCAACAGCAAGAAAACATTCGAAGCACGGTAGTCAAATAGGTCAAGTAGTCACATAGAACCAATAGTGAAGAAGAACGTAGAAGTCAGTAAAGGTCTCAGAGTAGTAATAAGTGAGAAAACTTCTAAAAACAAATTTAGGGCTTTAACGGTAACCGAGTTATGCAAGATTTTAAGAACTCAAAATTAAACAAATTAAACAAGGAAAATAGAGTAAGCAGCAAAGAACAATTGCACGCTTAAACAAATAAATTTAAAAACTCGGATAAAACTAAAACGAACTAGGGTTTTTAACATGCTGAAACAGATAGAGGAATAACATCAACAAATCATAGCCAAATCATAAACATGTTAAAAATCAAAGATTTTTCAAAAAACATAAAGGAAACCCCTAATGAAGGGTCATTTTTGCAAGAAAAGTTGAAGAACTTTCGAGAAAACACCTAAAACGTTCATGGAAAGTACAGATCTAAAGTATATCTGAAAGAAAAATCAAAAAAATCCCAAAGATTAGGGTTTTGAAGAACCCAGAAAGGTGAGAAAGGCCTTAAAAATTAACGATCAAACCAGGAGAGTCAAGGATCTGACTCGAACGGCCATGGCTAGCCGGAGAAAAGTCAGGGACGACCGAAGAAAGGTCATGAATGGAAGTCAAGCTATGACTAGAGCAACTTCCTTCGAGATTTGGCCATGAAACCACAGAAGCGAACACCCAGGAGCCACGGGAGGCCATTACACATCTCTGATGGCCATGTGAGGCCATGGATTAGGGTGGGACTGAAAGGTGGCGGCTAGGGTTCATGAGGTCTTCAGAGAGAGATAAGAGAGAAGAGGAATTCAAGGGCGGCGTTTGGTGAGTAATGGGGTAGGAGCAGGTCGTTTGGAATTAAAAAGGAAAGAGTGCATAGTGTCCGTTGATCTAAACGATCAACGGCTAAGATTAAAGGGCTTAGGTGGGGATCCGGATTGGCTCGGGTTTGGACGAAATTGGGATGGGCAATTTTGGGCTTGAATTTGGGGCTGAATGGGGTTGCCAAATTGGCTATAATTGAAACGCAATTGAGGCCAAATCGTAAATAGCCAATTTTCCCTTATAATTTTTTATAAAATAGTAATACAAATTTTAAAAGTAAATTAACAGTACTGGGCAAATGAAAATTATATAAATATTAATTTAAAAATACTTGGATTAATTTTATAAACATAAAATGCTATAAATTACAAGATAGGCTATAATTGTAATTATATATAATTTAGCTTTAAAAATACCAAATAAATTTGTAAAAATATGCAAAAATTATATTAATTATATTTTGTTTTAAATGTAAGAATAAAATGAGTTATTCACCAAAAATGCTAATTTCCAGGAATAATTATTTCATTTTGTGGTATAAAAATAGGCAATAAATTGGTTTAAAATCATTAAAAATGCGAAAACTTTTGGGTGTGCTTATATATGAACAAGTATGCTATTTTGGAAGTATTTTGGGTATATAAAATAATTAGGGGAAAAATTGGGTATCAACAACAGATAGAGCACGGGATGAGCTTTGAGCTGGAAGGGCACTAAGTGAAGAATGACCCTGGTGTGAACTGTGAGAACCTTGACCCGATTTTTCCCCACCAAAGCCGGGGCCATCTGATCGACCATGTTGGAATTGTCGGCCTCTGCCGTGCTAAAACTGGCCCCTCGAAGGAGCTCCACTGTAGCTACTAAATCCTCTAGGCCTCTTGGCCTCCCTCTTCTCTCGCTCCTGGCGTCGAACATAGTCAATCTCCCGGGCAATATCCACAACCTCCTTAAATATAGCACCAGTCACCCTCTCCCTAGTCATGAGAATACAGAGCTGATAAATAAGACCATCGACAAACTTCATGATCCTCTCTCTGTCTGTCGGGGCCAACCAGATGTCATAACGAGCCTACTCAGAGAACCTCAACTCATACTGCGACACGGTCATCTCCCCCTGACTCAACCAGTCAAATTGTCTACACAGCTCTTCTCTGTGATACTGTGGCACATTCTTCTCCAGAAAGACAATGGAGAACTACTGCAAGGAAAAGGTTGTTGCACCAATAGGCCGACGCCTCTTAAAATCCTCCCACTAGGTGAACGCAGCTCCTGAAAAATGATAAGTAGTGAAAGCGACCCTGCTGGTCTCCAGAATACTGGTTGTACTAAGCATCCTCTGACATTTTTCCAAAAAACACTAGGGATCCTCTCCCTCTGCTTCATTGAAGGTCGGAGATTGAAGTCTACCAAATCTCTCCAACCTACGATGCTCATCCTCTAGCTTGGAAAGAACTACATAGTCCGGAGAAAATACAACCGGCTGAGTTGTGTGTGTCCCCAAAGTCTGAAGTCCCTACATGACCTGCTCAGGTATACGAGCGGTGTGAGTCTGGCTGCCTCTCCCAGCCTGAGAAGTAGCTGCGACTATAGTGGCTAAAATTGCCTGAGCTATGTTGATACCCAATTTTCCATAAGTATTTTTTTATATGCACATAATACTTTCAAAATAACGTGTATGTGGATATATGACCACACCCAAGGGTTTTTGTACTTTTCCAAAATTTTAATGATTTTTAAACCGATTTATTGTCTATTTTTAATACCATAGAATTCAGTAATTATTTCCAAAACTATCATTTTCGTGAATAACTTATTTATTTTTCATATTTATACCAAAATACGACAAAGGCGATTTTTGTATATTTTTAAAAATTTATTTGGTATTTTAAAAACTAAATTGCATGTAATTGCAATTTTAGCCTATTTTAAGAATTAACAGCATTTTATAAATATAAAATTTATTCCATTATTTTTAATTTCATTATTATATATTATTAATCCATATAGTGCTTTCAATTTGTTTAAGAAAACCATTCTACTATTTTTCTAAAAAATTTAAAAGGGAAAAACTGGCTATCTAAAATATGGCCTCTTTTTATTTCAATTATAGCCAAAATTGGTTCCCCTAATTGATAATTTCTAACCCAATGTTGGTCCAGCCCAATTCCATTTAAACCAACCTTTAACCCATCAAAAACTACTCGACCCAAACCCTTTTTAATCTAGGCCGTTAATCAATATGATCAATGGCCACGATCTCCCCTTTCCTTTTTTAATTCACCCTTACCCCCAAAAACATAATCATTTTCACCTACCAGCCACCCTAAAATCCCCTTTCCTCTCTAATTCTCTTTGAGACCAAAACCTAACCCTAGTCGTCTCCCTCCGGCTACCACCTAAAGTCACCTGAATCCATGGCATCCAAAGCCATTAAAGGCATGTACCAGCTCCTCAGACTCCTACGTGCTCAACTATCTTGATTTCCTGACCAGACCTTGAAGAGTCTTGGCCCAGACCCTATTTGATTTGAGTCCTTTGGATTGCTCCGACCTTGCTCAGGCCAGCCATGGTCGATTAAGCTTGCTTTTGGACGTTTCCTGCTTAGATTGCAATTTTTCAAGCCTTCTCGCTTCTAGGGCTCTTCTGGAACCCTAGAACTTTCGAGGTTCTTCTGATTCTTTTAGATATATTGTAGATCAGTGTTCTCCTAGAGCTTTCGAGCATTTTTCCGATATTTCCTTCAAAACATTGTTTTCAAAACCGTTATCTTTTCCGATTTAGGGTTTGTTAAATTATTTAAAAAAAATTCTAATTTCTTTTAAAATGTTCTTTCATGTTTCTTATGTTATTATTTGTCGTATTTCATATGTTGTACTTCTACTGTGTTTTATGTGCTTTCCTTCTACTGTGACCTTTTGTGACATTCTAGTACTTGAATGTCAAGAATCATTGTTTCTTTTGAGGTTTCTGAATATTTCTTCTTAGGTTATATGCTGTGTGTTTTGTCTGGTTCTCATCTCTAAATTGGTCTGATCTCGAAGCCCTAATTCTTTCGGACCTATTTGGGTCTCTAAAAAATTGTTTCGTCCGCATGAACTTGTTTGATTGGATTCAAGGTCCTTCTTGTTTTAACTTATGTTCCTTATGTGATTTGGTTTCTTGCGATCTTTGAACTATGCTATATCCTCTAGAAGGGTCGTTTGCTTGACTTTTAGCATGCTTCTGATTCCCCCATTCTCCCTATTACTGAATCAACCTATGTGACTATCATGTTTTGTTATCTATTAGCTGCGTAGTTTTGTTACTGCTTCTCTTTACCATGGTTTAACCTCGCATGCCTAATATTTGTGCACTCTTTATACATGTTGAATGCCCCTCTAAAATAACCATAGATTTTGGACTGATTTCAGACTTCCTTGTGTAAGCATGATTGATTATTTCCTTGTTTTATTTGAAAACTCTTTTTAACCTTTCGATTCCCCTATTTCTGACTTGGTTCATTGGTGATTTTGAATCCCCGATTCCCTGATTTACTATGTACTAATTGATTTACTTTGTCCTTGTCTTATTTACTTAACCGCGTGTTTCAAAATTTTCTTTGCTTAATTAAAACCCCTATGTATTTACCCCTTATTTGTATGTTATGCACAATACGTCTACTTGATCTCCTTCCCTTAAATAACTCTTGCCCTTTATCGTTCAAATTTGAATTCCTCAATTAAAAGGATTTTCTACTACTGATTGATTCAAGTTGATACGTGATTATTTTCTTACCTTGTTCCCTGCCCGATTTCAAACTATAAATACTCTCCTGCCTTCTCTTTGAACACACGAACACAGAAGGCAATCCTAGTTCAAAAATCACTCTCATTTAAAACTCTCTCTCTCTCTCTCTCTCTCTCTCTCTTTCTGATATTTGTGATGTTGTGGACTTTGTTTATTTACTTTCTTCTACATTTTTTTTTCTTCTCTACTGGTATGTCCCAGTTAGTTTACATGTCTTCACAACAATGTGTTTACTTCTGCCTACTTATGTCCAATTCTTTTAGTTGAAATTTGTTTTCTAGCATGATGTAACATGTTTCCTCTTTCATTTGTAGTTCAGTATTTAAATTATATATGCATCCTGTTAGTTGCTTGTTATCAATTTGATACTTTATAAATCCCAAACCCTCATACCCCTTTGTATGCTTAAGTTATAGTTAAGAATACATGGCAATTCCTTAAATAATTGTCCATGGCTATGAACTGGATCCTTTGGGATCCTAAGCTTGTAAATTTCCCATTCCCATTCCCTATTATGTATGTTGAGTAACAGCCTTGTCCTGGAAGTACACCTGATTGTTGTTTAGGCCATGGCTTGACCTCCAATAGGTATGTATGCCCTAAATGTTTGATCATAGGTTGGTCAGGGGTGTTCCACTCTTGTTGTGGTTGGGCATGATCACCAACCTACCTGGGTAGTCCCCCTACCCTTTTCTATTACACTTACACTCAACTCCTAGAATTTAAGTTTTTCCCATCTTGTGTGAGCCTTACTTTGGGACCCTGGAGCTCCCTCTAAACTTGGACACATAAGAGCTGGACCTTCCACACTGCACAATTCAATTTCTATGAATATCTTTGGTGTATGCACTGCCTGGGGTTCCTGAAATCCCTTGGATCTCTGAAACACCTTAGATAAGAGAATGCTCGGAAATCTGGATCTCGGAAGTGGTTCAATCACATATTATTAGGCCTTAAGTCTGGATTAGGCTTCTCGTATGTAGCTAAGGATTCCTGATGTATTTTTATTATTTCAGTTGTTTCTTTTGTCACGCCCCAAAATCCGAGGAGCGCGACCGACGCTCAATCGAGTAAACCTGACTGAGCAAGCCTGTTATGTTTCCTTCTATCCAAACTAGTTCATAAACAAAGAGAGGATATTATCCCATTTAGTTTTCAAAATCTTACAAGTTCACAAATTTGATGAAAAACATGATTGTCAAGTATCAACATTTCTAGCCCGGACTCCCAACATCAACTTACACCCACAATAGTCTATGGAGCCTCTAGATACATGATAAGAGTAATAGAGAAATGCCGGTAACAAGGCTCCGACTATACCTCAAAATGTAAAAAAAAAAACAAAGGGAACAAAATATACATGACATGACCCTGGGATGGAGTGGGGCTCACCAACACAGCTGAATAAAAGTAGAGGAGGTTCTCCGCCGGTGGACTGGAGTACCTGCTGTAGAACCACCTACAATCATAAAATGATTGTAGCGCCCCCGGCAAAGGGGATGTTAGTGTCGTTGAATAGCACTAGTATATAAGGCTAAAAGTACTATTTCAGAGTAGAATATCCATACAAGCAAAGAATTCGCACACAATAAGTAAAGATCAACAATATTCTAACACCCAATTATGAAACATGTTGGTCCTTTTACTTTATGAAAATAATAAATATAAATATACTTTTGTTTGGCTGAGAGATCTCTAGCACCGATATATGATTTACCATCGACTTTGATACCACGAAGTCCGATCACGACCCGATCGGCTAAGTCATCCCTTTTCAGAGACATATACCAAATCACAAATTTCCAGTTTTTGATTTCCCAGGTAACAAATTTCCAAATTTATTGATTTCCAGCATTATACCACCATTTGTGCGGTATGGCGTCCGATCACGGCCCGATCGGCTAAGCTTCCTTCCCACATATGCCGTGTGGGTTAGCGTTACCAAATTCCAATGTCGCCAAGATCATCCCAATTAAAGGGAATAAGCCTGATTCACCCCTACACCGACACGTGTAGTTTCAAGAACGAGTCTTATGACCCATCCTTCCACGGTGTTGCTAAATATACTCCCGAAAATATATTTGATTCAATTTAGTATTGCACACAATTTCAGTATAAATACAGGTATACGAGTATGTCATACACGCAACCATGCTTACCTCAATCTCTTTCACAATTTATAGATCCATTAGTATTTCTAGTCACCAACAACAATAGTATTTCCGTGGATCATTTGGCCATTCATAAGATTATTTATTCCTGGCACGATGGCCGTATTAGGTTTTTTCACATTTTCATCCCTTTATTTCCAAAGATCACCAACCAATATCAATATACCAAATATTCCGCAAATTTTGTATTTTCAAATCCAATAGAGATAGAATTTCCACCTATAAAGGACTCCTCTCAATAGGAATAAACCAACAATTATATCACACATTGAGTGGATCGTATCTGTAAGACAAATCATTATATAAAACATCCACTTATGGGCGTAGTTCGGGTACAAGACCGTTAGGCCATTATACTTTAGAAAGTTTGCTCATAAGATTTGAGACTATTTTATATTTATTTCACTCTTCCTTATTCGATTCATTTCCATATGTCATTACATCTCATCAACAAGTAGACAAAATCAACCAAGTCATTTAATACACACAATACCAACTAGGAGCAGTAAAGAGAGCAATTCTTCTCACCCAATTAGCATGCTAACTTCCTCTAAGAGGCAACTCAGGACTATACAATTTTTGGTAGGTAAACCACACTTAAACTTACAAACAAATATGCAATTTACTTCCGAGAGAGTGAGTTTAGCCTACATACCTCGATTGAGCTTTCCTTAAGTCTTACTATACTCCGAGATTCTTAGCAACGTCAATATCTTAGGAACATGACAAATCAACAACAAATTAGAGAGGTGATCATATTTCTAGTTAATTTTAGCATATTTTCAAACACTAAATGGGTATCATGCTTTTAAAAACCATTTTGTGAAAGATCCTACCATCCCTCATCCCATCCTTAGGTCAAGACCTAACAAAATACTCTTAAGAACTCACGCATGAAAGATATCCACTTCTATCCTCATCAATTACCCTTCTAATGGTCTATCCTAGTTATTTCTAGAAATTAAAAGCTTGGATTTTAGACCCTTACCTTTTCGGAAGATGACCAAGGTACCTTTCTTGACAAATCTTCAAGGTTTAAGGAAGAAATTATGGAGAAATATTGATGAAGAACTCCTTCTCCCTCTAGGACCCCTTCTCTCTCTCTAAATGTATCAGAAAATATGTCTAAAATGAAGGGTAGGGTGTAATATATCGACATGGGGTCGGGTTATAAAATTAGCAAATTGGAACCCCGAGTCAAGTATGTGGCCGCATTTGCGATCGCAGAGCAAACATGCGGTCCACATATTGGACCATAGAATTGCTCCCAAAAACTAAATATTCTGACATGGTCTGCGTCAAGAATGCGGTCCGCATTCATGTTCTGCGGTCACATAATGCGTCGCAGAATTGACCCCCCAAAATCCCTGAGGAATTTATGCGATGATTATGCGGTCCGCATTTTGATTATGCGACCGCATATCGGACCGCATTTTAACTTCAATTTTTGACAAATCTTCTATTACACTCTGCGGTAGGAATGTGGTCTGCATAGCTGATCTGCGACCGAATTCTGGACCGCAGAAATGACAATTTATTGAAAATTGATTCTTTTGATTTTTAAAGCTTAGATCACTACAAAAGGTCTGAACCGCGGCGAGCTTGCTCGCCGCGAAGAATTTTACACATTCCTAACACAATATACGGACCTTGACACTATGAGCTACTAGGTTTTAAGCACAAAATTTTACGGGGCCTTACATCCTCCCCCACTTAAAATCATTCGTCCTCGAATGATGATCAAAGTTCACTTATTAACAGTCTTAATGCAATCTTCTCCTCTTCACGATCCGAAACAGGTCGACAATCCCAAAATTTGGCTAACTCTGTATACTTCCGAAAATTTTGCCAGAGTTTACTTTGTATCTAGGCCTTTCGTACCTATCATAGAGCCCCAAAAACACACCATAACGGCATACTGTATTCATAAGCGTAGTATCACTGGCACAACATCAACCACAACCATATAGGCAACTTTATTACCAAAAAGAGGATGGTCTTACACAAGTCCAGCAAAAAATACAGTTTCGAAGAAGCTAAATGCATAGAAGTTATTAAATGATCATTTAAAAAGTGTTTATACTTCTTCTTCATTTCATCCCCGGCTTCCCAAGTAGCTTTCTCAACATGCTTGTTCTTCCATAACACTTTCACGGATGCAATTTCCTTATTTCTTAGTTTTCGAACTTGCCTATCAAGAATGGCAACTGGGACCCCTTCATATGATAGCTCTTCATTTGCCTCAATAGTCTCAACGGGCACAAAGGAGGACGGATCCCCTACTATCTTCCTTAACATAAACACATGGGAGACCAGGTGTATCGCCCCCAACATAACATATTTCTTTTTATACCTTACCTCAAGTCTCTAAATTTTGACTAACACCTGTATTTGTCAAAAATTTCGGCAGAGTATCCTTTGTAACTAGACCTATCCACCTGTCAGAGAACCACCAAAACAATCCTAAAAACACATCCACTGCTCGACAAATTACCATACTATATTCATCAATAATAATAAGAACCTCAGTATTATAAGCACCATGCTATCACGATGATACCTGGATGTGGATTGCGTATTTTTAAAGTCATAATACCTATAAGGTACCTTTCAAATCAAAACCAATTGTTATACAATCAAGCAAAAATATTTTCTTTCCGCGATACTTTCAGCCTTCAAGGTGGCCTTATCAACTTACAAGCGTTTCCACAATATACTTAAGGAAACAATACCAACCTCCAAACTCATATAACAAGAGTGATGGCTAGATACTTCGCATAAGCTAACTACCTATTAACTTCACCTTTAATAGTTTCCATCGGAATGATACTCCGAAGGTTCCCAATCACCTCTTTAGTCACATATACCTGGAACACCGGAATCAAGGAGGGCAACGATACGACACAGGGACATTATACTCATAACTTGACCTATCTCTTTTAAGGCTTCTTAAATCCTAAAATGTACTACATCTATTTTTACTATTAGGAACAATTTGCATGGAATTTTCCTAGGATAAACCTTGAGAATAGCTTGCGCACTTTCTTTAACTCTAGATCCTTATGCGGGACACCCAAGTTTAAACATTTGCGACTGTTAACCATTATTCTGAGAGAGCTAGATTGAATACAACCATAGATTTCCTACCCAATTCGGTCGACTGCAGGATGACGCTATCCCTTGACGTGCTTGAGCCCATATGGTATAACACTTTCTACAGATTATGATGACACGATTAATCGTTGCGATACAATCATGTGTTGGAACAATAAGGCATGAAGTTTAGATAGCATACCGACAATAGAAATTATTCACGGAGGAATATCCAAGTACGTACCACCGATCGACTCTTGGAGTATGGGGAAGATCGATTTTTCAAAAGTGGGAATACTCTGACACCTTGTATGAGATAGGGGTTTCAAGATATAACGTCTAGTTATACTCCTAATGTTGATTGATACTAGGACCTTGTGCCATAAGCCCATGATATTAAAATAGAAGTTAAGTACTTGTGAGGTTAGTATAATATGAACCACTCAACCCTTCTTGATAGTTTATCCTATATGAAAGATGATGAAGATACGACAACTTCCCTTTTCAAATTAATATGATATGCGCCAAATCTGAAACACCTAATATGAACCTTTTGCGTTTGAGTCCACATTGCCAGGACTCATTAAAAATATGGAGGGGGGTTTCAGGTACCGACTGGAGAGGGAATAAACTCTTTTCTTATGAGAAATATTGAAATGGTCCAGTTATCTTAATTCTACGGCTGCGATACCTAGCCACTTTACGACAACTTCAATACTAGAGATAAAATGAGTTACTTACTGTGGAACAATTTAAGTGAGAACGAAAGTCATACTACAATAGGAAAAGAAAAGACCTTCTTAAAAGGGGGTTTGTGAAGATCTCAAATTTATTAGAAGCTTATATAGAAAACCGCCATGTTCAACTGATATGCACACCCACAATAGCAGCTGAGACAGGCTCTCATGTCACTAGATAGTAAGAAACTTTATGATATCTTAACGAAGGAGCAGAGTGATTATTTGAACCACAGAAGCCATCAACACCGGGGAGAAAAGAGTGACTCAAGAAGGACCACAATACCGGGCTGCTTCACACCGAATTCGGTAGCACATAGGCAAATTGTATGACGGTTTGTGCATAAGCACGAGTGAATACATGTTATCTTTTGCGAAAAATCACTTGTAAGAAACAAATGAAAGATATGGTTTCATAGTGAGAGTCTATAAAAGCAAGTGGAAATAGTTACCCTCGGATTCTGACTCTATTCGGGAAATCATTGTAAGACTCAATTCCACAGGGGGGTGCATGTAAGATAATTGTAATGAAGAGGCTTCACGAGTAATACATCTCGCTCAAAGGATATATACATAAAATGGACGATAAGGTCGTCCTGACTGTATCCCAAATTCCGCAACAATGTAAGGATTGACATATGGAAAAGCGAAACTGGAATCAAAAGAGCATATGCATCACGCGATTGAAAAGTAAATATACCTGTAACCACACTTGGACAAGACTCCGACCTCTGATTCTTTCTTATGGAATAGAACTTGTTGGTTCCTCCCGAGCTCCGAATATCACCCCCGACTGTTCCCTGTCTTGAAGGCGCTATAGATGAAGTAGCTGTAGAACTAGATGGCTGCGCTGCATCCGTGCTTGTGATCTGGCTAGATAAATGACAGTCTCGTTGAAGGTGACCTAATATACCACACTTATTGCACACATTAGTACCATAGCGACATATTCCCGGATGACATTTCACACATTTTACACAACACGGGCGAGGTCCACTAAACTGACTCGCCCCACCGACCTGACAATCGCCATCCTTGTATACACTATAGACTTCCCCCTTGTCATTCCTCAAAGCTTCTAATACGGGAGTACCCATTCCAGTATTGGTTTGCTCTACGGGCCCTTGGAATTGCCCTGACCTACCGCCCCAAACACATTGTTGGGCTTGCTCACGACACGGCATTACATGTTCCTGCCCATATACCGAGCAGACCGTGATAGGTGTACTCAACCTAGGGAATTTATCCTTCTTGTTCCCCCTCTTTCCATAACCATAACATATTTCGAGAGTCATCCAACATCTTCCCAAGTGACGTTTCTTTCAAACTGAGCATTCCGGCTTATTAGTACCAACAGCCCTTTTTCGTTTCTTAGATGCTCTCACCGTACTCTCAGGTGATGCGGTGATATTAATAGGGACAAATACACTTACCTTAGCAACAATTTTCTCCAATCCCTCCATAACTTGACGCATCCTCCCTACGAACTCACGCGCAATCTCCCCTAAATTCATATTCAATGGCGGGGTTACTCCTCATTTGTTTCTTTACCTTCGTGGATTACTCATCTGAGAAATAGAACGTAGCAAGGAAATTAGATCTCTATCTTGAGATCTATAGCATGATCCAAAAATTCAAAGAAGGGTGAAATTCCTAAATGTCCAAATAACCTCCAACTTATAGATGTGGTCGACTTCACACCGATAAGAAGGACTCTACTAGACACGGCTCCGAGACATCCTATGACACTTTAAAACCTTAGGCTCTAATACCAAGTTTGTCACGACCCAAAATCCGAGGAGCGCGACCGGTGCTTAACCGAGTAAACCCGACTGAGCAAGCCTGCTATGTTTCCTTCTACCCAAACTAGTTCATAAACAAAGAGAGGATATTATCCCATTTAGTTTTCAAAATATTACAAGTTTACAAATTTAATGAAAAACATGCTTGTCAAGTGTCAACATTTCTAGCCCGGACTCCCAACATCATAATGCGCCGCAGAATTGACCCCACAAAATCCCTGAGGAATTTATACGATGATTACGCGGTCTGTATTTTGATTATGCGACCGCATATCGGACCACATTTTAACTTCAATTTTTGACAAATCTTCTATTACACTTTGCGGTAGGAATGCGGTCCGCATAGCTGATCTGCGACCGCATTCTGGACCGCAGAAATGATAATTTTTGGAAAATTGATTCTTTTTATTTTTAAAGCTTAGATCATTAAAAACGATCTGAACCACAGCGATCTTGAAGAACTCTACACATTCCTAACACAATATTCGGACCTTAACACTATGATCTACTAGGTTTTAAGCACAAAATTTTACGGGGCCTTACAATTTTGGATTGTAATAATTTCTACAAACTCTGGGGAACTTAGTAAAGAGGGGGGATGGGATTTATTTTCTGCACCCCGGGTAGAGATCATGCCTATAGGTTTTAAATTTAATTTTTCTGCCAAACTCACATCTAGAAATCATACTCATAGGTTTAAATTTTTATTCTGCAAAACACGTATAGAAATTATGCCTATAGGTTTTAACTCTCATCTCTGCATATCCACCTATAAATCATGCCAATAGGTCTAACTTTAATTTCTGTAAAAACTCCCATCTAGAAATCATGCTCATAGGTTTAAATTTTTATTCCTGCAAACACGCATAGATATCCTGCCTATAGGTTAATTCCTAATTATTCCGCAATTTCATATAAAACATGGCTTACTAAACTGCTGCATTTTTCAAACAACAATAGGCAAACTATTTGTAGGTAAATAATAATAAGATGGGATATAGATACCATGCTCATAGGCTCTCTTTTAATGTCTAAAAGGTGTCCAAATCATCATTCACATCGAAAGCATGCCTATTAGAAATTTTGAATATAAATAAGAGATAATACCCGCTGCAACTCATATTTTCCCCTTAAAATCTGTAACCCCTGTTGAGTTTATGAGTTGTTTCTAAAGTCAGTATATGTCTCACCTAGTTCTAGTTAACGCTCAAGTCAATCAGATCAGCTTTCAAACAACTGCATTCGAGTATACCTAATATAGACTTTTTGCCTAAAAATATGCGTTGAACCAGTCCGCTTGTCGCTTTATTTAAATAAGACCAAAATCAGTAAGTGAAAGACGTGCTAAACTCTATGATTTTGATGATTTACGGAGGCATATTTGAGACCTGAATGCTTGTTTGATCCCCTTCTATTTGCAACTGTTTGTTTTGATTGACGCCTTAGCATTTTATCCTTTAAAACTTCCAAAAGACCCAAATCCCTTTCCCTTTAGGATTAGTAGTCCATTTGCCTCCAGGACTGATAGGGTCGGGATGGGTAATATCATACAATAAGTAAACGATACCGTCCAGCATGCCTATTAGAAGTTTGAATATAAATAAGAGATAATACCCGATGCAACTCATATTTTCACGTTAAAATCAGTAACCCCTGTTGAGTTTATGATCTGTTTCTAAAGTCAGTATATGTCTTACCTAGTTCTAATTAACGCTGAAGTCAATCGGATGAGCTTTCAAACAACTGCATTCGAGTATGCCTAATGTAGACTTTTCACCTAAAAATATGCGTTGAACCAGTTCGCTTGTCGCTTTATTTAAATAAGACCAAAATCAGTAAGTGAAAGACGTATTAAACTCTGTGATTTTGATGATTTATGGAGAAATATTTGAGACCTGAATGCTTGTTTGATCCCTTTTTATTTGCAACTGTTTGTTTTGATTGACGCCTTAGCATTTTATCATTCAAAACTTCCAAAAGCCCAAAATCCCTTTCCCTTTAGGATTAGTAGTCCATTTGCCTCCAGGATGATATGATCGGGACGGGTAGTAGCATGTGATAATTAAACGATACCGTTCCGCGCTTTAACACCTTAACGGGGTGGGAAGGGTAGACATGGAGATAATGATTACATGATAACACTATACGTACAATTAGGTACCAGTTTTGTGCGAATGATCCATGTAATATATAAACCTAGGATCCCCTCCCCCTTTATTAGTTTAACAATTTTGTTTTAGAACTTTAAAAGATGTTGCACTTTCAACTTCTGTTTCTTACATGACTTCTAAGTTACTTGCACCAATTGCTTGATTTCTTCTCTCTAATCCCTCTTACAACCAAACAAATCCCTTTCTGAATTTCAACACTTCTTTTAACCCCCTTTTATGCTTCTTATTTCGTACTTGCAATACCTTCTCGTTTATTTGTTTGTTTGCATTTAAAGTCACAATTGTAGTATGGTCAGGAACCACACTAGTGGATCTCGAAGGGTGCCTAACACCTTCCGCTCGAGATAACTTCAAGGCCTTAGCCAAAACTCTGGTCTGCATCTTTAATTCTTCTAAAAATGTCCTAATGCGGGCGCCACCTACATGAGAGCCATGACTACCATCTTTAACGACATGATACACAAGGTGATCGAGGTATATCTGGATGACGTCATCATCAAATCCAAGAAAGCCACTGATCATATGGAAGATCTGAGAAAGTTCTTCAACAGACTGAGAAGGTATAATCTAAAACAGAATCCCGCCAAGTGTGCATTCGGGGTTCCTACCGGAAAACTACTGGGTTTCATTGTGAGTCATCAAGGAATAGAATTGGACCTATCAAAGGTCAAAGCCATTCAAGAATTGCCACCGCCAAAGACAAGAAGGACATGATGAGTTTCTTGGGAAGACTCAACTATATCAGCCGGTTCATAGCCTAGTCCACAGTCATTTGTGAACCCATCATTAAAATGCTAAAGAAAGACGCTGCTACTAGATGGACCGATGATGTTTTTTTAGAAAGCCTTTGACAAAATCAAGGAATACCTATCAACGCCGCCAGTCTTGGTTCCGCCCGAGCAAGGAAGGCCTCTATTGCTTTATCTTGCAGTTTTAGATGGAGCATTCGGTTGTGTTATGGGACAACATAATGAAACAAGGAGAAAGGAGCAGGCCATCTACTATCTTAGTAAGAAGTTCACCCCGTACGAGGCTCGATATTATTTATTGGACCGCACCTGTTGTGCTCTGACTTGTGTAGCTCAGAAATTGAGGCATTATTTCTACGCCTATACTACTTATCTTATATCCAGGATGGACCTATTAAAGTATATGTTTCAGAAGCCCATGCCCACTGGCAAGCTCTCCAAGTGGAAAATATTGCTGAGTGAATTCGATATTGTTTATGTGACTCAGAAGGAAATCAAGGATCAATCTATAGCAGATCACCTTGCCGAGAATCCCGTCTGCGGAGAATATGAACCCCTGAAAACGTATTTTCCTGATGAAGAAGTGTCCTTTGTAGGAGAAGATGTTGCATAATCCTATGATTGTTAGAGACTATTTTTCGACGGAGCCGCAAACTTCAAAGGAGTTGGCATAGGAGCGGTCCTAGTATCAGAAACTGGCCAGCATTACCCGGTATCCGCCAAGCTCAGGTTCCCTTGCACAAACAACATGGCCGAATACGAAGCTTGCATCCTGGGACTCAAGATGGCCATTGACATGAACATTCAAGAGTTACTAGTGATCGGGGACTTAGACCTTCTCACACATCTAGTTCGAGAAAAATGGGCAACCAAAAACTCTAAGATACTTTCCTACTTGCATCACATGCAGGAGTTAAGGAAAAGATTCACAAAGACATAATTTTAGCATGTCCATAGGGTCCAGAACGAGTTCGCTGATGCATTGGCTACTCTGTCCTCCATGATCCAACATCCGGATACAAATTTCATTGATCCCATCCCAGTAAAGATCTATGATCATCCCGCTTGTAGTGCTCACGGTGAGGGAGAAACAGACAGAAAACCATGGTTCCACGACATCAAGGAGTACTTGACAACGGGAGAATACCCAGAACATGCCAACGCTACTCAGAAGCGCACATTTCGAGGGTTATCTAACAACTTCTTTCACAGCGGAGGAATCTTGTATAGGAGGACTCCCAATTTAGGTTTACTAAGGTGTGTAGAAGCAAAAGAAGCATCTAGACTATTGGACGAAATGCACGCAGGGATATGCAGCCTGCACATGAATGGTTTTTTCTTATCAAAGAAGATACTCCGAGCAGGGTATTTTTGGATGACTATGGAAACAGACTGTATCCAGTACATTCACAACTGGCATCGCTGTCAGATATATACAGACATAATAATGGTGCCTCCAAACGAGCTTACTGCAATAAGCTCATCGTGGCAATTTGCCGCCTGGGGAATGGATGTCATTGGACCTATCGAGCCTGCCGCATCAAACGGGCACAGATTTATCTTGGTGGCAATTTATTATTTCACAAAATGGGTTTAAGCAGCGTCATACATGGTAGTTACTAAGAAAGTTGTAGCGGATTTTGTCCGTGACCGTATTGTTTATCGATTCGGAATTCCAAAATCAATCATCACCGATAATGGTTCCTATCTCAATAGCGACTTGATGAAAGCAATGTGCGAGACATTCAAGATCAAACACAAGAATTCTACAGCCTACAGGCCTTAGATGAATGGAATTGTAGAGGCAGTCAACAAGAATATCAAGAAGATACTTAGAAAGATGATCGAAAGTCACAAACAATGGCATGAGAAGTTATCATTTTCCTTATTGGGATACCATACCATGGTCCGCATATCGACTGGAGGAACTCCCTACATGTTGGTTTATGGCACAGAGGCGGTCATCCCCGCTAAGGTAGAGATTCCTTCCTTAAGGATCATACAAGAAGTAGAGTTGGACGACACAGAATGGTTAAAAGGTCGCTACGAGTAGTTAGCCCTTATAGATGGGAAAAAGGATGAATGCAGTTTGTCACGGTCAGTTGTATCATAACAGAATGTCCAGAACCTTCAACAAAAGGGTTAAGCCAAGGAAGTTTACACCGGGGCAGTTGCTGTTGAAGAAAATATTCCCACATCAAGAGGAAGCCAAGGGGAAATTCTCTCCCAACTGGCAAGGTCCGTACATGGTTCATCGGGTTCTAACTGGAGGAGTCCTCATTCTTGTAGAAATGGATGGGAAAGTATGGCCAAATCCAATCAACTCAGACGTAGTGAAATGATATTATGTGTAATCACCTATTATTTCCTTATGATGTAATTTGAACTACGCCTGACCTGATTCCCATTTAAGAGGGGATACGTAGGTAGCCCTATGGGTTCGGTCAAAATTTTTTAATAAAAAATTCATTTCCACTATATTTGGAACTAGGGCAGAATTTTGAGGAGGGCCCTCAAAATTCTGAAGTCAGTCTTCAGCCGAACTGGGGAAGAATTTCGAAAAGGACCGTTAAAACTCCGAGGTTGATTCTTCAGTCATTCAGTGCAGCCGTCAGAAAGGGCCAGCCCAGTAAACTGGGGCAGAATTTTGAGGAGGACCCTCAAAATTCTGGAGAAGGAGAGGTTGCAATGCTTTGGACTACGTCGCAATCGTTGTTTTATTTAAACAAAATTATTTTCTACTTACGTTATATTTGTTAAATCATGCATAACTATGATAGTTGCTATTTAGCGACGCTACCCCAATGATGCGCAAACCCGGAAGTCGCGGAAGAGAGAACTAACCTTTCCCCTTTACAAAACTCACGATTTTCTTTGGACGCATGAACCCGAGTCACAAACGTATTGTGCAATCACATCGAACCGTTACACCTATTCTATCTGCACCCAATATCCTCAGCAGCCGCCATATCACATTCAGCCGCCAGCTATCAGATGAGAATTTTTACTTACTATCTGCATTTCCTGCATTGCATAAGGCTACCTTCCTGCCTTCCAAGACTTAGCGCTATCTCTATCTGCATTATCTACATTGAATAGGGCTACCGTCCTGTCTTCCGAGACTAAGCATTATCTCTATCTGCATTATCTGCATTGCATAAGGCTACCTTCCTGTCTTCTAAGACTAAGCATTGTCTTCATCCGCATTATCTGCATTGCATAAGGCTACCTTTGTGCCTTACGAGACTAAGAATTGTCTCCATCGGTATTATCCGCATTGCATAAGGCTACCTTCCTGCACTTCTAGACTAAGCGTTGTCTCCGTCTGCATTATCTGCATTGCATAAGGCTACCTTCCTGCCTTCTGAGCCTAAGCGTTGTCTCCATCCTGCATTATCTGCATAAGGCTACCTTTCTACCTTTTGAGGTTAAGCTCTACCTCCACTTGCATGGCTGAAATACCGCCTTTTTATCTTTCTTGCTTGGCTTAAATATCTCCAATTTATCTTTCTTGCATGGATAAAATATCGCCACTTTATCTTTCCTGCATGGCTGAAATATCGCCACTTTATCTCTCTTGCATGGCTGAAATACCGCCACTTTATCTTTCTTGCATGGCTGGAATATCGCCACTTCTACTTACATCTTGCAATCAGCTGAAATATCGCCAAACTTTATTTAAAATTTACATCGGCTGAAATATCGCCAAACTTTATTTAAATTCTCCATCGGCTGGAACATCGCCTGTTTATTTAAATTTTTGTCGGCTGAAAAATTGCCATTTATGCTTTTTTGCATCGACTAAAATACCGCCAAATCTTGCATCTCATAGGCTGAAATATCGCCAAAATATCTAAAGGCGTCATCTTCGGAGGCATCATCCTCATAGCCCGAGAGTACCATTGTCATAGCCCGAGGACCCCACTTTATATCTAGCACATCATTATTCAAAGGCATCATAGTTTGGAGGTACCATTATCATGGCTCGAGAACATCATTTCATAGCTTGTGAACCCTTTAATTTTGCGCTTCATGGCCCAGAACATCATGGTCCGAGGATACCATCCTAACCGTCCAAAGACAGCATTCATGGTCCGACGGAAACCTGCATCACGTTTAAGTTTATGCACAATATACGCCTATATTGCTCACTTGCAGGTACACTGGCTAGCAATGACCATCTCAGCAGGAGCTATCCCGCTCCGATTCTCACAGCAGATCAACATCAAAATACCTCGATCTGGCCTTCCTCAAACATCGTGTCCGTCTTTTCGAATCTCCATCGGCATGTTCCGTCAATGGTTACTGAACTATCTACGACCTGATTCCTGTAAAACCAGGGATATGTAGGCAGCTCAAAAACCAGAGCTCAATCAAATTCTTTTCAAATCGCTACTTCCGGTCTAAATTGGCCATCATATCTTTACCCGACAACTCGTTCATCCTTCCCGGGTAAAGAAGGGCAGCTGTTGATACCCAATTTTTCCCTAAGTATTTTTTATATGCCCAAAATACTTTCAAAATAACATATACGTGCATATACGAGCACACCCAAGGTTTTGGTACTTTTCCAAAATTTTAATGATTTTAAACCGATTTATCGTCCATTTTTAATACCATAGAATTCAGTAATTATTTCCAAAACTATCATTTTGGTGAATAACTTATTTATTTCTCATATTTATACCAAAATACAACAAAGCTGATTTTTGTATATTTTTGCAAATTTATTTGGTATTTTAAAAACTAAATTGCATGTAATTGCAATTTTAGCATATTCTAAGAATTAACAGCATTTTATAAATATAAAATTTATTCCAGTATTTTTAATTTAATGATTATATATTATTAATCAATATAGTGCTTTCAATTTGATTTTGAAAACCATTTTGCTATTTTTTTAAAAAATTTAAAAGAGAGAAACTAGCTATTTAAAACCCAGCCTCTTTTTATTTCAATTATAGCCAAAATTGGTTCCCCTAATTGATAATTTCGAACCAAATTTCGGACCAGCCCAATTCCATTTAACCCAACATTTAACCCATTTAAAACTACCCGACCCAAACATCTTCTACTCCAGGTCGTTGATCAATGTGATCAATGACCACGATCTCCCATTTCCTTTTTTAATTCACCCTTACCCCCAAAACCCTAATCATTTTCACCTACCAGCCGCCCTAGAAATCCTTTTCCTCTTTAATTCCCCACTGAGACCAAAACCTAACTTTAGTTGCCTCCCTTCGGCTACCACCTAAAGTCACCTGAATCCATGGCCTCCAAAGCCATTAAAGGCCTGTACAAGCCTCCTGAGACTCCTACATGCTCGACTGTCTTGATATCCAGACCAGACCTTGAAGAGGCTTGGCACAGACCATATTTGATTTGAGTCATTTGGCTTCACTCTGACCTTGCTCCGGCCAACCATGGTTGATTAAGCTTGGTTTTGGACGTTTCCTGCTTAGATCGTGATTTTTCAAGCCTTCTCGCTTCTAGGGCTCTTCTGAAACCCTAGAACTTTCGAGGTTCTTCTGATTCTTTTAGATCCATTGTAGATCTATGTTCTCCTTGAGCTTTCGAGAATTTTTCCGAGATTTCCTTCAAAACTTTGTTTTCAAAACCTTTATCTTTTCCGATTTAGGGTTTGTTAATTTATTTCAAAGTTTTTTTGATTTCTTTTAACATGTTCTGTCTTGTTTCTTATGTTATTCTTTGTTGTATTTCTTATGTTGTACTTCTACTGTGTTTTTATGTGCTTTCCTTTTACTGTGACCTTTTCTGACATTCTAGAACTTGCATGTCAAGAATCATTGTTTCTTTTGAGGTTTCTGAATGTTTCTTCTGAGGTTATCTGTTGTGTGTTTTGTCTAGTTCTCATCTCTAAATTTGTTTGACCTCGAAGCCCTAATTCTTTCGGACCTATTTGGGTCTCTAAAAAATTGTTTCGTCTGCTTGAACTTGTTTGATTGGATTCAAGGTCCTTCTTATTTTAACTTATGTTCCTTATGTGATTTGGTTTCTTGCAATATTTGAACTAAGCTATATCCTCTAGAAGGGTCGTTTGCTTGAATTTTAGCATGCTTCTGATTGCCGGTTCTCCCTATTACTGAATCAACCTATATGACTATCATGTTTTGTTATCTACTAGCTGCGTAGTTTTGTTACTGCTTCTCTTTACCATGATTTAACCTTGCATGGCTAATGTTTGTGCACTCTTTATACATGCTGAATGCCCCTCTAAAATAACCATAGATTTTGGACTAATTTCAGATTTCCTTGTGTAAACATGATTGATTCTTTCCTTGTTTTATTTGAAAACTCTATTTAACCTTTCGATTCCCCTATTTATGACTTGGTTCATTGGTGATTTTGAATTCCCGATTCCCTTATTTACAATGTACTAATTGATTTACTTAGTCCCTGCCTTATTTACTTAACCGTGTGTTTCAAAATTTTCTTTCCTTAATTAAAACCCCTATGTATTTACCCCGTATTTGTATGTTATGCACAATATGTCTATTTGATCTCCTTCCCTTAAATAACTCTGGCCCTTTACCGTTCAAATTTGAATTCTTCAATTAAAAGGATTTTCTGCTACTGATTGATTCTAATTGATATATGATTATTTTCTTACCTTGTTCCCTGCCTGATTTCAAACTATAAATACTCTCCTCCCTTCTCTTTGAACACACGAACATAAAAGACACTCTAAGTTCAAAAACCACTCTCATTTAAAACTCTCTCTCTCTCTCTCTCTCTCTCTCTCTCTCTCTTTCTGATACTTGTGCTGCTGTGGACTTTGTTTACTCTACTTTCTTCTGAATTCTTTTGCTTCTCTACTAGTATGTCCCAGTTAGTTTACATGCCTCAACAATAATGTGTTTACTTCTGCCTACTTCTGTCCAATTCTTTTATTAGAAATTTATTTTCTAGCATGCTGTAACATGTTTCCTCTTTCATTTGTAATTCAATATTTAAACTATATATGCATCCTGTTAATTGTTTGTCATGAATTTGATACTTTATGAATCCCAAACCCTCATACCCCTTCATATGCTTAAGTTATAGTTCAGAAAACATGGCAATTCCTGAAATCATTGTCCATAGCTATGAATTGGATCCTTTGGGATCCTAAGCTTGTCAATTTCCCATTCCCATTCCCTATTGTGTATGTTGAGTAACAGCCTTGGCCAGGCAGTACACCTGATTACTGTTCAGGCCATGGCTTGACCTCCAATAGGTATGTACGCCCTAAATGTTTGATCATAGGTTGGTCAGGGGTGTTCCACTCTTGTTGTGTTTGGGCATGACCACCAACCTGCCCGGGTAGTCCTCCTACCCTTTTCTATTACACTTACACTCAACTCCTAGAATTTAAGTTCTTCCCATCTTGTGTGAGCCTTGCTTTGGGACCCTGGAGCTCCCTCTGAACTTGGACACATAAGAGCTTGCCCTTCCACAATGCACAATTCAATTTTTATGAATATCTTGGGTTTATGCACTGCTTGGGGTTCATGAAATCCCTTGGATCTCTGAAACACCTTAGATAAGAGAAGGCTTGGAAATATGGATCTCGGAAGTTGTCCAATCTCATATTATTAGGCCTCAAGTCTGGATTACGCTTCTCGTATGTAGCTGAGGATTCCTGATGTATTTTTATTATTTTAGTTGTTTCTTTTGGATTGTAATTATTTGTACAAACTTTGGGGAACTTAGTAAAGAGGGGGATGGGATTTATTTTCTACTCCCCGGGTAGAGATCATACCTATAGGTTTTATTTTTAATTTTTCTGCCAAATTCACATATAGAAATCATGCTTATAGGTTTAACTTTTTATTCTGCAAACACGTGTACAAAATTATGCCTATAGGTTTTAACTCTCATCTCTGCATATCCACCTAGAAATCATGCCAATAGGTCTAACTTTAATTTCTGCAAAAGCTCCCATCCAGAAATCATGCTCATAGGTTTAAATTTGTATTCCTGCAAACACGCGTAGATATCCTGCCTATAGGTTAATTCCTAATTATCCTACAATTTCATATAAAGAATGGCTTACTAAACTACTTCTTTTTTCAAACAACAATATGCAAACTATTTGTAGGTAAATAATAATAAGATGGGATATAGATACCATGGTCATAGGCTCTCTTTTAATGTCTAAAAGGTGTCCAAATCATCATTCACATAGAAAGCATGCCTATTAGAAATTTTGAATATAAATAAGAGATAATACCCGCTGCAACTCATATTTTCCCCTTAAAATCTGTAACCCTTGTTGAGTTTATGATTTGTTTCTAAAGTTAGTATATGTCTCACCTAGTTCTAATTAATGCTCAAGTCAATCAGATCAGCTTTCAAACAACTGCATTCGAGTATGCCTAATATAGACTTTTTGACTAAAAATATGCGTTGAACCAGTCCGCTTGTCGCTTTATTTAAATAAGACCAAAATCAGTAAGTGAAAGACGTGCTAAACTCTATGATTTTGATAATTTACGAAGGCATATTTGAGACCTGACTGCTTGTTTGATCCCCTTCTATTTGCAACTGTTTGTTTTGAATGACACCTTAGCATTTTATCCTTTAAAACTTCCAAAAGCCCCAAATCCCTTTCCCTTTAGGATTTGTAGTCCATTTGCCTCCAGGGCTAATAGGGTCGGGACGGGTAATATCATGCAATAAGTAAACGATACCGTTCTGTGCTTTAACACCTTAACGGGGTGGGAAGGGTAGACAAGGAGATGATGATTACACGATAACACTATACGTACAATTGGGTACCAGTGTTGTGCGAATGATCCATGTAATATATAAACCTAGGACCCCCATCCCCCTTTATTAGTTTAACAATTTTGTTTTTGAACTTTAAAAGTTGCTGCACTTTCAACTTCTGTTTCTTAAACGACTTCTAAGTTACGTGCACCAATTGCTTGATTTCTTCTCTCTAATCCCTCTTACAACCAAACAACTCCCTTTCTGAATTTCAGCACTTCTTTTAACCCCCTTTTATGCTTCTTATTTCGTAGTTGCAATACCTGCTCGTTTATTTGTTTGTTTGCATTTAAAGTCACAATTGTAGTATGGTCAGGAACCACACTAGTGGATCTCGAGGGGTGCCTAACACCTTCCGCTCGAGATAATTTCAAGCACTTACCCAAAACTATGGTCTGCATCTTTAATTATTCTAAAAGTGTCCTAATGCACTATAATCATTAGGTGGCGACTCTCCAAAATTCAAAACCTAATTGCCAAATGGGAAAAGAGTTGTCTTCCCGAATGTCGTGAAGTCAATTCTATAAGGAAATGGGGGCATCGACAAGCTAGTCCTGAGTAAACTGATAAGATGTGATCCAAGGCCTCCTGAAGACCCAGAATCACAATAGGCATAACTGGTGCCTGAGTTGGTGCTGCTGGAGTGGCAACAGTTGGGACCTGGTCCTAAACTGAGATAACTGGTGGATCTATAGGTGCTGCCCTCATTGCTCTGCCTTTACTAGTCGTGTCCTCAACCTCTAGTGGTCCTAGCTGGTGGTACTGGTGGTCGTCCACCATGTTCGATAGCGTGCATCCTCACAATCCGTGAGAGAATAGAATAACAGAAGTTTAGTACTCGTATCAACAAATTCGCATGACAAGAGTTTCAAAGATATGAAGTTTCCTATAGGTTCTTCAGCCTCTCGAGGATAAAGATAGACGTCTTCCTACCGATCCACGAGACTCTACTAAACCTGCTCATGACTCGTGAGACCTATGTAACCTAGGCTCTGATACTAACTGTCACGACACTAAACCCGTACCCGGTCGTGATGGCACCTCTCCTGAAGACAAGGCCAGCCAACTTTTCCCAATTTTAAGTTAAACAACTAAACAACAATAAAACACTCTAAAACATGACCTAACCTACTCTACATTACTCTAAGGTTATGTGGGATAGTCCTAATAAAGGATGGATTAAAGTGAACATAGATGGGGCTTCTAGGGGTAATCCAGGTAAAAGTTCTATAGGGTATGTACTGAGGAATGAAGAAGGAGATGTATTATATGAATGTGGAAAAGAAATAAATGAGGGAACCAACACTGTGGCAGAAAAATTGCATTACCGGAAGCAATAAGATACTGTGTGGAAAATGACTGTGTACTTATTGAAGTTCATACTGATTCAATGGTACTCATGAAGGTATTAAATGATTAATGGATTTTTCCATGGAGTATTGCAGAAACAGTAAATGAGATCAAGGGGTTGATGAATAAGTGTAATGCAACAGTATCATATACACACAGAGAAGGTAATAGACTGTCAGATCACTTGGCTAATTTTGGTCTGGATCATGGAACCGTTGAAGCAAATAGTTTTTGGGAACTGGACAGTCAAGGAAGAAAGATAGTGAATGATGATAAATCCAAATTCCCTTACCTCCGAGTGAAAGTTGCAAGAAATTAAGCATATAGGGAGCAACAAGGTTGATAAGCAACGTAGATGGAATTAAAGGGGGAAGACGGAAGAGGATAACAATAACTAGAAGAGGAAAGAACAACATATTAACTAAGTCTGGCCATTTATATGGGACATTCTGCATGCTTGGTTTTCTGAATCTTACTAAGGCTTTCATGGTAGAAGATATCTGGTAGATCACTCTACTAACTGAGACTGCATCTCCATATTTATAGCTATTCCTCCTTTTCCATAATTCCCATACTATCACTGATAGTAAATCTTTGAGAATAGGTTGCATTCTAGGTACCACATCAACTGTCCAACAATTAGTTATAGCTTGGTGTAAAGAAATTCCTTCTATTGCAATTCCTGCTTGTCCCAAAATTAATTTACATACTGTTTTGGTAGGTCTTGATGTAAAGAACGAGTGTTGCATTGTTTCTTCTTCTGGTTCTGCACAACACCAACACCTGGATGCCATTGAGTATCCCAGCCTTCTGTAGAAATCATACAATGGTAACTTGTTTCTCCATAATTTCCACATGAAAAATGCATTCTTAAAAGGAAGACCTTTCACCCATATTTTTATATATGCATTGCAGGGCTCATTCCTTCTTCTCAAGTATTCCCACGCTGACTTGAAACTAAATTCTCCCCGGGTCTCAAACATCCATACAGGTTTGTCCGGAACTAAATCCATTACTGGTGGTTTTATGTTCTCCAAAATATGAGTGGCAAGATCATTTGGTAGTATCTCCCTGGGCAGGTTCTCATCCCATTGTCCATTTTGTACCACATCATGGATGTTTTTAATTGACACATCACAGGCAAAATCTATTGGCATGACAAAATATAGAGCTCCCAGGCCTGCCCAATTTTCGAACCAGAATAATGAAGATCCCATCTTAGGTTGCCATAGTATTTGATGCTCAATATGATCTCTACATTCAAGCATCTTCCTCCACACGTGAGATCCATTTCTCCAAGGTACTATCATAGGATTGAGCTTTTTGCAATATTTTGACTCATAAATGCACTATATAAGCTTGGTTTTGTTCTGAACTTCCACCACAATTTGTAGAACAATGTTGTGGACATATCATGTAAGGATCTGAATCCAACACCACCTTCTTCACATGGTAATCATAGAGTTTTCCAAGATGCCCAATGTCTGCTGGATACACCAGCTGAGGTACTCCAAAAGTACTGTGCAGAAATCTTGTGTAGTCTATTAATCACATTTGAAGTAGGATTTGCTGCTGATAATAGGTGTATTGGCATACTTTGAAGTACACTAGTTATAAGTACTGCCCTTTCACCTATTGATAGTAACTTTCCTTTCCAATTCAGTAGCTTGTCCATTACCTTTGTTATCAGCTCCTTGTAGTAATCCATCTTCCTTCTGAGATAGAAGATTGGACAACCCAGGTGTGTGAATGGAAAATTCTTTTTAGATATCCTAGTGATCATCTGTACCTTGGCCCTTACTTCTGCACTAGCTGATTCATGTAAATAGATAGCTGATTTTTTCATGTTGATTAACTGGCCAGATGCATTTTCATAAGCTGTTAAGACTTCCATCACTAGCGTAAAGGAAGTAGTATCGGGTGAGGAAAAGATGATTGTATCGTCAGCATAAGCTAGATGATTGATCTTGGGACTCTATTTTGACATTCCAAATCCACAAAATACAGGTTGGTATGTAGTGTATTCAAACCTCTTGACAATGCTTTTGCTGCTAGGATAAACAAAGTATGTGATAATGGGTCCCCTTATTTCACACCCCTGATTGATCGGAGAAAACCATGGGGTTATCCATTAACCAGCACTAAGTACCAGTTATTAGAGACAACTTCAAATATTAGACTTATGAACCTTTCTTCAAATCCATCTTCCTTAACACCTTTGTCAGAAAGAGCCAAGACAGTCTATCGTAAGCTTTCGTCATATCCAGCTTTAAGACAACATTAGGTCCTGCCTTAGTCCTTAATCTAATATCTTTAACTATCTCCTGAGTTATAAATACATTTTCTACTATGCTTCTCCCCTTGAAAAACCCAGCATCTTCTTCTAAGATCAGATTTGGTAGCATCTCAGCCAGCCTTTCATGTATTACTCTTGAAAACACTTTATTGATGAAGTGCTGAGGCTAATAGGTCTTATATCTGAAAATGTTTCAACTTGTTTGATTTTTGGCAGCAGTACCAGATTTGTGTGAGTTATGTATCTAGGAAGGTCATGGCAATTAAAGAATGACTTTGTCATCTCAACTATGTCTTCCGCAATTATATCCCAGCAACAATGGAAGAAGTACCCTGTGAAACCATCTGGTCCTCCTGCACTCTCACCATTCAGCCCTAGTACTGCAAGCTTAATCTCCTCTCTTATAGGTTGCTTCATCAATGACATATTTTGCACATTGTCTACCATTGAAGGTACGTTCTATAGTATCCTAAAATATGTAGGAGATGAACCTTTATGAAATTGGTTTTGGAAAAATGTCATAACCTCTTCTGCTACTTCAGTTTTTTCCTCTAACCAGTTTCCCTCCGAGTTTTGAATCCTTTTTAATTGGAGTCCTTCCTTCTGTCATTCACTTATGCATGGAAAAATATGGTATTCCTATCTCCATCCTGAAACCATTTCATACCAGCCTTCTGCTTCCAAAACTCCTCCTCTAGGGCTAGGTATCTGATCAGTTCTGATTGTACTTTCTGCAGCCTTTGTCAGATTTGTTGTGTAGTATTTCTTTCAAAATCAGCCTCATGAACAAGGACCACTTCCTCCAAGCTTGCACTTTTTTGAAAGATATCCCCATATGTATTTCTGCTCCATGGGGATAGAGATTTTTTCAACCTCTTCAGTTTCTGATTAAACATAAAGAATGGATCCCCGACAAAATCAACTTTCCAATTCTCCTTCACCACATCCATGAAAGTAGGATGTTTCATCCAGAAGTTAAGAAATCTAAAAGCCTTCTTAAACGGAATAACATCTATTTTACATATCTGTTCCATAGGACTATGGTCAGATCCCGTTTTAGATAAATGAGTGACTTCAATTGTAGGAAACATCTACTGGAATTCTAGATTTGCCAAACATCGGTTACGTATCTCAAAAATGCAGTAATCTTCAGCTCTCCCATTCCACCAGGTGAATATACTTCCTTTGAAGCCTAGATCTGTGAGGTTACATGTATTGACACAATGCCTGAAATTATTTACCTCATTCAATGATACTGGCAATCCACCAAACTTCTCCTCTTCATCCCAAATAACATTGAAATCTCCTGCTACAAGCCAGGGAAAGGTCGTGTCCCTTGCAAGGTAATACATATTGTCCCAGAGTTCAATTGTTTCTATGGAATCATATTTAGCATAAACAAATGTGACAACAAAAGAGGTTTGAGAATCAACATTTGTGAGCTTCATCGTCAACTGTTGTTCTGCATTAATTATCACCTCTACTCCACGATCTTCATTTACAGACACCCATATCTTGTTTGAATCATTAGAAAAGGCCTGCAACATACCAATTTTCCTCCTGTATGTTTCTAGCTTCCTAACATTCTTCTTTGGTTCCATGATTCTAAGAAATGATAATGATGTTGTCTTTGCATAGTGATAAGCCTCTCAAAAGATTTCTTTGTCTTCACTGACCTAACATTACAAATGATAGCATTCATCATTAATTGTGGGGTTTGGATAGGTTCCTTCGTGTTTGAACCCCTGGTACTGAACTTTGTATCTCCCTTATATTTTTCTTCTTACCTCTGCCTCCTGATTTGCCTTTGTCCATGTGCCTAGGTGAGATCACCTTGTCTTGCCACATTTTTAAAATTCTGTGTAGTGGATTCATTATCAATATCTTTTCCTCTGCCACCATTTGGCTCCTCCACTTCCAATTTTTCTTTTGGTTCTATCAATTGATGTTTGAAATTAGTAGGGATTACGCCAATGTTCCTCCTCTCCTCAATTGACTGCCCCTTTGCTGCGACTTGTTTATCTGTATTGTTTCTGTCAGTTTCTTCATTGTGACATGATTGGATGTAATCTGATACATTAATCCTCCCCGTTCAATTTTCCACCTGCTCCTTAGTTTGGTTAAGATCTTAACACTGGCTCAATCTTAATAGCCTGCGATGGGATTTCCTGACAGGATTGATTAGTTTCAACATAATTCTCATTTAATGTTCTAGTGACCCAAGCTGTTGTAGTTTCTTCTTGACTGCCTTCACCTATTGCATTATCCCTTTTATTATGAATAGTTTTCTTGCCTGCCTTTGATGTACATCTTGCTCCAGTAGATTTTGGTGTAAAATGAGCTGCTTTAGGATTTAGACCTCTTGCATTGTTATTATTAGCTTCTGGTGTGCTTGAAAAAAAAATTCTTTCATAACAACCTGTTGGTTATTGTCTTTCTCATTACCATATTGTTCTTCTAATGCTACAAACCTGTTATTTATCTGAATTTGTTGATTATCTACATCTTCATCTGAAGCAACTTCCTCTATTGTTCTTCCATTTTCTTGCTGATTGTTATTTAGAACATGTACGATTTCCTTACCTACTGCATCCTTTGACGTTGCAACATTATTTTGAACTGAACTATCATATCCTTGATGATGTTGCTGCCCTCTTGCTGAATCAACAAGTACAATTTCTTTCCCTGTAATCGCTCATTTTCCATTGTTCTTGATACGATTGTCTCTAACTTCCTTCCATTGTTCCCCAAGTGGATTGACATTACCTACAACTTTCCCACTCGTTAAGATCATAATTGGTTGATTATGATGCAACTGAGTCTGCTCATTTTTATTTTCAGCACCTTGCTTGCTTTGATGGTAAAGTGGTAATTCTGGATGCAATTTCCAGCATTCGAAATAATCATGTCCTTTCAATCTGCATTCCTTGCCGTACTTAGGAATCATATCATATTTGATGTTAATATATTCAGTCCTTATTTCACCTGAAACTTCATTAAAAATGTCCATTCTTACATTTTTAGGATGGTCAGCTAACAAGTCTACAAGAACTTTGACCCTCGTACAACTATGTCGTGTTTTATTTATAGTAGCCATGTGCAAATGTAACGGTTTCACAACAGCAAAGGCAAGTGAAAAAATACACTCTTTTACAAAGTAAGTAGGTAATAAACCTGGAAAAGAGATCCAAGCCATAGCCATTGAAGTTTCTTCTCCTGCCTTAAATTTCACATCATATATGAGAGGTAGAATTTGATATTCTTGGCCATTATTGTCCTTGACGTATTGAGTTCCTTTAGACGTAAAATAAACAAAATCATGCCACAACGTCATACGTATAAGGACATGTCTGTCTCTTAAATAGCCAATACTGCATTCACCCTTTAGTCCACATTGCGATGGTACAATTTGACGAATCTCACTAAGTTCTGGCCATCCATATGCAAACTTACCAACCACTGCATATTGTAGATCCTTAATCACATTCATTCTCTCAACTTCTGCCTCCGTAAACCTAAGAACTGGTTGCCCGTTTAAAATTGTTGCATTTCGCTCAGGGATGGGATCAACATTAGTTTTCTCATTTGCATGTATGCTCGCATTTATTGTGTTTGGTTTAAGAATGTTTGAGTAAACTCATGGTGTTTTTGTTTTTGTTTCTGTTCTATTGTTAGGTACGATAGTAGGAGCTTGTGGATTAATCCATCCATTGGAGGAGGCTAGCCTCTGGAAGAGGAGGCCATTGATGACCTCAATGTAGATTACAAATTATCTAGCTGCTAGCTGAATGTCGTATTTCTTCTCTTATAAAAGTTGTTATCTTAAAAATGCAGAATCTGTATGCTATAGTAATTCAAACCTTGAAGTTTATGAACAATCATATACGTATAATCATATATGGTTGCCCAGTTTCCCAATATGGACAACAGTGGTGATCCAAATTTTTGCAATTCCTTTTTGAATCCTAGGAACATTATAGATGTTAAAGCAGCAGTACACCCCAACTTGACGTTACCATAAACCACGCATAGTAAGTCAAATGATAGAACAAAAAGTTGGCTAAAATGAAAACTAGACAAATTCACGTTACAAGTAAAATTGACGAAGCAGTTTTGGTCTTAGTTGAATGCTACAGTAGTGTCAAATTGAACTTTACGATCTGTGTGCAAAGTAGAAGATCAAATCTTTCCAGTAGTTGAAACGCTACAGTAGATCGCAAATCTTAGAATTAAGATCTAGACCAAATGGTTATGAATTTGACTATTAAATCAGTTGTGAATTGTTCACAAAGAAAATATGAATCTTTTGATAACAAATTTGCGATAATCCACTATCGGATTCTAGAATTCAGGAAGATGAATAGTGACAAAATCACTATTCACCCTTCTTCCTATAGAGAAGGTAGAGAATTTTTGGATTTTTTAATTTGGTCTGTGATAAATAATTTCTCCTTCGCAAATTTTTAAAAGCGGGGTCATATTTTCACTTCGGACTTGGAGAATTTAGGCGATTTGGAAAAAGGGAATCACGGGACTTCTTTGAGGTATGGATTTTTGAGTTTAAAACACAATTCTAAGGTGTTATTACCTGAATTTAGACTAAAAAATCAAGGAATTAATTGGCAAAAATGGTGATTAGGGCTTGAAACTTAATAGAGTTAAGAATGGGGATTTGAGGGGTCATTTGGACTCCGATTTTGGTAAATTTTATATGCATTGACTCATGGCGAGTTAATGAATCCATTGATGTTAATTTTCTGAGATTTGAGAACTAGGACTGCGGCTCGGATTTTGAAAATTTCGTAATTTTTGCTATTTTTCGATTGTTTTCAATTGGGTATTGTCCTATTGGTATATTCTGATGTATTCGCTCTGATATTGGATAGATTCGACGTGCGTGTAGGCCGGTTTGAAGGAAAAGGCATCACAGGCTAGAGATTTTGCCAGTTTGAGGTCATACCTGAGGGTTTGAAACCCCGGATTTGCACAACGTAGTGCTATATCGAGAGGACTTGCAAGTCGGATAGCGAGCGTGGGGTAGAGAACCATTGGGTATTGTGACTTGGTCCGTCCGTTGTTGATTTTACCGCGTATTTGACTGAAACTTATTTGATATTATCATGATTTGGGATGATTGCCATATGTGGGCTTCATGCCAATTATTTGAACCCCTTCGGGGATTTTTATCACTCTTTCCTCACTATTTGATATAGTACTTGAAATCAATCTTGTTGATTATACTGTTTTTGCAAACTCAATCGTTTTAAATGAATTATTGAGACTTTAGATGATATTTTATTCTTGTTTGGGCTGAGAACTATTATTTTATTGATGCCCGAGGGGCTTATGAAATTTTCTGGACTGAGTGAGGCTTTCAGGCCTTGAGCATGAGGTGAGGAGGCTTTCAAGCCTTGAGTGATATGTGAGGAGGCTTTTAGGCATCGACCGATATGTGAGGAGGTTTTCAGGCCTTGAGTGACATGTGAGGAGGCTTTCAGGCCTCAAGTGTGAAGTGAGAAGGCTTTTAGGCCTTGATTTATACGCCACGAGGTCGCTTGATATTGCGCTTGGGCCGTAAGGGGACCCTCCCGGAGTCTGTACACCCCCAGTGAGCGTGGGTACCCATGTGATATGATACTGAGCCCGAGGGGCTGATACTGTTCTAAGTGATGTGATAATGTACCCGGGGGGCTAATACTATTTTGAACGATTGATAATAAGCCTGAGTGATTGGTATGGTTTCGAGATGTGCCCGAGGGGCGTACTTTTATGTGCTCATCTTGCATATTTATTTGCCCTTCTTACCTGTTATACTGTGGTATTTATGCACGAGGGCAGATTTTTCTGTGCTTATCAGCACTAACTATTTTGAAATCATTTTCGTAATCATTGAAAAGATAATTTTTATAAGAGATTTGAACTGAGCCATGGTATTTCTAAATATTTAACAGATATCACATTTTTCTCGTAAAATTGTACTGGACTTCTATACAACATGTTGGTTGCTTTACGTGATTTCTTGCTGCTAAGTTATTATTTACTTTTATTACTCACTGAGTTGGAGTACTCACTTTACTGCATGCACCTCGCGTGCAGATGTAGGTATTTGTTCACCCGGTAGTGGGTTTTGAGCTGGTTGAAGGTTTTTCTATCGTAGCTGAGCAAGGTTACTGCCAGCGTTTGCGGTACCATATTTATTCCTTGATTTCTAAATTTTATTCTGTATATTACTGGCCTTGTAGTTGTATTTATACTCCTCTAGATACTTGTGACTTGTGACACCTCGGTTTGGGTTGTGTTTAGTTGTACTTCCACCAAGTAATAGTATTGAATCATCTTTAAAATTGTTTATTCATGTTATCTATTTATTGAAAAAAGGCAAATAGGGTTGCTTTGCTGGCCTTGTCTTCACGAGAGGCACCATCACGACCGAAGCGGGGTTTGGGTCATGACAAGTTGGTATCAGAGCCTAGGTTAATATGTCTCGCGAGTCATGAGCAGGTTTAGTAGAGTCTCGTGGATTGGTACCAAGACGTCTGTATTTATCCTCGAGACACTGTAGAACCTTTAGGAAAACTTCATCTTCTTGAGCTCTGATCGTGTGTCCTTGATTCAGCTTGAAAAGAAACTCTTGAAATTCCTTCCACACATTCGTAAGCGCACATGCGCGCTCAGTATAAGATGTGCCTTGATGGCTTGTGATTCCCCGATCAAGGGGCAAGATATGATCTCTGTGAGTTTGATGTTGGGCCAGTCTGGAGTACTTGAGGCCTGATCTTTGCCTATGGCTAGAGCACTGAGGTGCTGATTATGTGAGCAACTGTTGAACTTATATGTTCGGTATTGTCCCTATTAGCCGGAATGGAGGTTTGATATACATGTTATGAATATGTTAGTATTGTATGATGTATCTATATGACTTGGTAGTGACGAAGAAGTCTCCTGGGTAATAGATGAACTGTTAAGTGTTCGTTTCCTATTGTGATTTGATATGTAGCCCAAGTATGGGCGCGTGGAGAATAGTTTTGTGTCTCCTAGTTGGGGAGTGAAGTGCATTACATTTGGCGGTATGAGTTCGGACCCAGGAAGACTAAATGACTATGTAATGTGTATGACAGTGGAAGGTAAGCAAAAATGCTAAATTGAGGCGAAGTAGGTAGGTTATCTCCTACAGAGTGTTCTTAAGTGGTATGATCCCTATGTGTATGTTAGAAGATCTCATGTGTAATTGAGGGGTACGTGTTAAAATTTCAATATTCGTGTCGCTTAAGAGAGTGGACTCAACTGATGTGGAAATGAATGCGAGATTTGCAGAGGATTACAGTACTAGATGATCTGTATTTTCACAAACTTGTAAATGAATTAAGTTTAATCTCACTATGGTATTATGGAATCATTAGAGTGAAAGTGTTATGGGTTATTGAGTGTGTCCTGATATATGGCTTCGAGCCATGTTGGGGAGGTTACTGTTGATTAGCTAATTGCACGGTTATGTGCTATGATGCTTCTGGTTTGAGACGTGCTGGTGAATCAGTTCTGGTCGCAGAAATTGAGCCTAGGATGGACGGGTGAAGCAAAATCGTGACAGAGGTCATATTATGCTTTATAGAGTATGAGAACCATAGAATATCATGAGTGTTATTGGCAAAGGATGCTCGTTGTATAGAGCGAGAAGTTGGTTGGTTGTATAGGGATGAGGATTTCATTTTTGCGGCATCAACGTGCCAATGAGGGTGGTTCTGTTCGTTAGTCAGGTAAGTTGCAGTTTGAATAAGAGAGAATGACTTTCGAAAATAGTTCTAATGGGTTCAAGAGTCTACAGGGAACAATCAGGTATCTTAAAGTTGCATGTGTGGTTAGAAACTATGTTTTCATTGGAAGAGGTTCAGATTTGTGGTATTTCTATTTTAATTATGGGATTCTATGCATCAGTATTAGGAATGTAAAAGTAACGGATTTTGATTAACAGGGAGTTCTTCGGAGTTAAGTGCTGTGGAATGTGGTGTTTTTAGCAATATTTGAGAAAGAATGTTCAGCGGCTTACGGGTTTCAGATAGTGTTGTTCATGCGGGGCTCTCATGTGGTAAGCCTGGGTTGAGGAACTGTGGTGCTACAGCAAAGGGGAATATCAAGTTGATGATGAATCAGAAGGGAAATTAGGTAAATGGAATATCTTGATAGTAGACCGAATCGCTATGGTAAGGATATGATTAGTTCTTCGTATGTGTTTGAGGTAATGAGCCTTACAACTATTTTGCAACAATTCTCTTGGGTTTTGATGGCTTGCTTAACTTGGTCGAGTTAGAAGGATTCCGTCCTGGCAGTTTAATTTATACAAAAGTAATTAAGAGAGTTCTTGTTGATTTCTACCGTGGTTGAAGAGGTGCATTTTCTATGAATATGATAGACATGGGGTGTGTAATGATTTTTCTTCCACATGGGATCAATGGAGAGTTCTTGACTAGTTGAGTACATAGATGTTTGTCGCTAGGAAGGGAGATGGAGTTCTCATGTTATCCTTGGGTGGTATGGTTTGTGCGACATGTTATGGAGGATTGAGATTCGTGTGTGTAAGTTTTCGGTTCAGTTCTAAATGGGAAGTCATTAAATTCTTAAGCAGCACAGGCAGTTTTAGGTGATTAGAGAATCGAGCTTTAGATAATTAGGGTGAATGACCTTCAGATGATTAAGGAAATGGTATTACTAATCATAGTGATTTTATGAGGGTTTATGTTTCAGTAAAAGAGCAATGTGATTAAGTTGATGGCACTTCGCTAGTGTTGCGACACTTTCTTGTGAGGTCAATTGACGATATTTGATTTTGTTTGATTGCACAGGGGATATTTTAGAATATCTTTCGTGGAGTGATTGGGTACTTGAGGTGTGATATGTATTCATATGACGAAATTCGGGACTAGGTATGGTGATTCGTTTGCTATATGGAGTGGGAGACTGGGAGTTCTCAGGTACAGACTATGTAGTGGTCGTAGATCATGTGTATCGGCACCGTTTAGTGGGTATTGGGATTTGAAGGCTCGAGTGGATCTTTCTTTACTTGGTATGTTAGGTTTTGGATATGATGTTGGGGTATGGACTGGCTGCCTCAGTGTTGGGTCATTCTAGACTATTGTGCTATGGGATATGACGAAAAATGCCACGGATTGAGTAGCGAGGAGTATCAGATTATGTTCTAGAGAAGTGGTTTGTATTCCAAAGACCATCAGATGGCTGGGGAGGACTGTTTTTCTAAATTGGGCCTTCGTGATAGATGTCAGTGCAAAGGTTTCTCCCATTGATTCAGTTCTGGTGTTGAGGGACATTTCGGATGCGTTTCTTGTGGCCGGGTATGTCGCCGGGCGAGGTTGTGGATTTCTATATTGATTTGGCACTGGGCACCGTATCGTACGGCTGCGGCAGGAGTTGTAGTAATGGAAAGAGCAACTCCAGGATCCTTGGTAATGAGTTCGTTGGCAGGCTGAGGTGGATACATATTTAACTTGAGTTGCCTTTTAGTGTTGTGAGACGTTATAATTTGTTGGTTATGGGCACATGTGGTGCGGTTCTATTGGGGGTTCATAGTGAAAGACAAGCGGGTAGAGTAATTGGGTGTTGCTCGGTAAATGGAGTATTGGTTATGACCTATCGGGTTGCGTATCATATGTTATCTGTTTCACCGTAGGTGTAATGCATTTCCTGGGTTCCAGATATCAAATATTGTGCGGCCGTCGATTTTGAACATAGTAACTTGAGGTGTTTCATGTCTAACAATGTTTGGATAGGATCGCGCATTGTAGCGAGGCCACGTGGAGGTATGACCTTTCGGGGTAGATTCAGGTGTTCTATTTTTATGATGTGAGATGGGGTCTCAGCCTTGTGTTATGATGGTACTGATGAGCTTGAGGTACAACTCTTTCGTTTGAGTCATTTTTTTCATGATTTGAGTATGTTCAGACCGTTTCTTATTGGTGCGCGTATTATGCAAGTTGTGGCTTAGGCCTGTACTAAGGTGTCATATCACCAGAGTGGTGTGTTGGGTTTGAGGTGACCGTTGGGGTCATTAAACAATACGAGTGGATTTGATTTCAGCTTGTTAGACGGATAATATCGAGGTTCGGCTCGAAATCTGATGTGGTATTAGTCAAAAGGGAAGTGGCTTCATGAATGGTTGATCTAAGAAATGGTTACGGTTTATTGTGTGTTTCATTTATTGTTGGTAGTATATGAAAGTGTTGGAATAAGACCTTAGTTCATAAGAGGTTTTTTACCAGCATTCGGATGTTGTGGGTAATTGTTGTGAATAGAAGTTATCGTTTCGAGTGTTTGGGTTACGTAGGATATTATGTTATTGCACCTGAGGTTGCAGGTATGGGTTATTATAGTTGGTTCGGTCTTATTTCTAATATAGATGTGAGGTTCTGATCATGTGTATGATTTCAAAAAGTGCAATGTAGTTCTATGGTTCATGGAATAGATGGATCGTGGAATTTCAACTATGTTGTGTTGGCAGACCTATGCGAGTTAGGGTGACGTGGGATCACCCCCGGGTATATGCTTGATAAGGTCATTCAGCTATTAGTTGGCTTCTAGGATAACTCTGGGAACGCTCGACGACAAGCATTTGTTTAAGTTGGGGAGGATGTGATGACCTGACCCGTCGTCTCAGGAGTTTCTGCCCTGTTTCCCCCATTTTATGCTTCTTCATGTTTCATTACCAGTATTTATTGTGTTAGAGTTGATTTGGATTGGTTTTGGTAGAAAATGACACACTTAGTCTCTTTATGGAATGCTTGATTTGGAAAAGTCAACCGGATGTTGACCTATGAGTTAGAGGGCTCGGATGTGGATTCTGATGATTCGGTAAGCTACGGGGGTTGATTTGTGACTTAGAAGCATGATCGGAAGTGATTTTGAAGGTCCGGTGTAGAATTAGGCTTGGGTTGGCGAAGTTAGTATTTTTGGCGAATTCCGGTTGATAGGTAAGAATTTTATCCGATGGTCGGAATGGAATTCCAAGAGTGGAAGTAGCTTCATTAGGTGATTTGGGATGTGTTTGCAAATTTTTAGTTGATTCGAAGGTGTTTTGGTTGGGTTATTGATCGAATACGAGTATCGGAAGACTTGGAGGAATTTAGGCTTGAATATTATGTAATTTGATGGTTTAGGTGTTATTTGTGGTGTTTTGATTATTCGAGCAAGTTTGAATAAGGTGTTGGATCTTGTTTGTGTTTTTGGTTGAGGTCCCGGGGACCTCGGGATGGTTTCGGATGGCTAACGGGGAGTTTTGAGCCTTGGTGAATAGCAAGCTTCTACTGGTATCTGGTATTTTCGCACTTGTGGTTATGGGACCGCATGTGCGGTTTCGCAGAAGCGGAGGAGGAAGTCGTAGAAGCTGTTTTGGGTCTTGAGGCAGTTCCCGCAGAAGTGGAAGGGTGGACCACAGGAGCAGTTCCGCTGGTACGGAGTTTCGAGCTGCAGAAGTGGCGGGTGGCGCAGGTGCGAGTAGGTGGACCGCATCTGCGGAGTCACATATGCGACATAGAGACCACAAATGTGGAATTTGGAAATATTAGGGAAATCTGTAGAAGTGGTGAGTTGACCGCAGAAGCGGTGGTCGCAGATGCGGAAATGACTGGTCAGTGTTATATAATTTCTCCTTTGCGAATTTTTAAAAGGGTTTCATATTTACACTTCAGACTTGGAGAATTTAGGCGATTTGGAAGAGGGGAATCATGGGACTTCTTTGAGGTAAGGATTTCTATGTTTAAAACACAATTCTTAGGTGTTATTACATGAATTTAGACTTAAAACACAAGGAATTAATAGGCAAAAATGGTGATTAGGGCTTGAAACTTAAGAGAGTTAAGAATGGGGATTTGAGGGGTCATTTGGACTCCGATTTTTGTAAATTTTATGTGTATATACTCGAGGCGAGATAAGGAATCCATTGATGTTAAATTTCTGATATTTGAGAAATGGGCCCGGGGCTCGGGTTTTGCTAATTTCGAGATTTTTGCTGTTTTTGATTGGGTATTGTCCCATTGGCATATTGTGATATATTCACTCTGATGTTGGATATATTCGACGTGCGTGAAGGCCGGTTTGAGGGGCAAAGACATCGCGAGCTAGAGATTTCACCGGTTTGAGGTGAGTAATTATTGTAAATAATATCCTGAGGGTTTGAAACCCCGGATTTGCACACCGTAGTGCTATATTGAGGGGACTTGCACGTCGAATAGCGAGCGTGGGGTAGAGCACCATTGGTGATTGTGACTTGGTCCGTCCCGGTCGTTGATTTTACCGCGTATTTGACTGAAACTTGTTTGATATTATCATGATTTGGGATGATTGCCATATTTGGGCTTCATGCCAATTATTTGAACCCCTTCGTGGATTTTTATCACTCTTTCCTCACTATTTGATATAGTACTTGAACTCAATGCTGTTGATTATAATATTTTTGCAAACTCAACCGTTTTAAATGAATTTTTGAGATTTTAAATGATATTTCACTGTTGTCTGGGCTGAGAAATGTAATTTTATTGATGCCCGAGGGGCTTATGATATTTTTTGGACTAAGTGAGGCTTTCAGGCCTTGAGCGTGAGGTGAGGAGGCTTTCAAGCCTCGAGTGATATGTGAGGAGGCTTCCAGGCCTCGAGCGATATGTGAGGAGGCTTTCAGGCCTCGAGTGACATGTGAGGAGGCTTTCAGGCTTCGAGTGTGATGTGAGAAGTCTTTCGGGCCTTGATTTATATGCCACAGGGTGGCTTGATATTGTGCTTGGGCCGTAAGGGTCCCTCCCGGAGTCTACACACCCCTAGTGAGCGCGGGTACACATGTGATGTGATACTGAGCCCGAGGGGCTGATACTATTCTGAGTGATGTGATACCGTGCCCAAGGGGTTGATACCGTTATGAGATATTGATATTGAGTCCGAGGGGCTGGTACGGTTTCGAGATATGCCCGAGGGGCGTACTTTTATGTGCTTATCTTGCATATTTATTTGCCATTTTTACCTGTTACACAGTGGTATTTATGCCCGAGGGCGGATTTTTTGGTGCTTATCAGCACTAACTATTTTCAAATCATTTTCATAATCACTGAAAAGATCATTTTCAAAAGAGATTTGAACTGAGCCAAGGTATTTCTAAAGATTTCACAGATTTCACTGTTTTCTCAGAAAATTGTACTCGGCTTCTATACAACATGTTGGTTGCTTTACGCGATTCTTGCTGCTCAGTTATTGCTCACTGAGTTCGAGTACTCACTTTACTCCCTACACCTCGCGTGCAGATGCAAGTATTTGTTCACCCGGTAGCGGGTTTTTAGCTGGTTGAAGATTTTGCTATCGTAGCTGAGCAAGGTGACCGCCAGCATTTGTGGCACCATATTTCTTCCTTGATTTATAAATTGTATTATGTATATTACTGGACTTGTAGTTGTATGTAGACTCCTCTAGATGCTCGTGACTAGTGACACCCCGGTTTAGGCTGTGTTTGGTTGTACTTCCGCCGAGTAATAGTATTGAATCATCTTTTAAAATTGTTTATTCATAATATCTATTTTTTGAAAAAGGAAAATAGTTTTGGTTGGGTGGCCTTGTCTTCACAAGAGGTGCCATCACGATCGGAGCGGGGTTTCGGTCGTGACAGTAACCATCCCGAAACACAGCCGAGGCCCCTAAGACCCCATCCAATCATTCCAACAAGGCCCAATATCTTATCCAAACTCATTCAAAGGCTCAAAAAGCGATGAATAATATCAAAATCGTGAAACAACAATCAAAATCTTTCTTTCAAGTTTCAAACATTCAAACCTCGACGAATGTCTCTGAATCATACTTAAACAATCTTGAATGACGCCAAACTTTAGTAAATGTCATGAATAATGATATGAACTTATTCCAAGGCTTGGAACGCCAAACGGAGATCGATAACAACAAAGTCCACTTCAAACCAAACTTAGAAATTCTAAAACCTTCAAAATGCCAACTTTTCACTATAACATCTGAAATGCTTTCGGACCACCCGATAATCAACCCGAACATACACCCAAGTAAGAAATCATCATAAAAACGTATTGGGGCCTTCAAATCTCTATTCCGAGGTGGTTTACTCAAAATTTAAACCTTGATCAACTCATCCAACTTTGAACTTCCGAATTGAGAATATTCTTTCAAATTAACTCTGATCTTCTTGAAATTCAATTCCGACTATGTGTATAAGTCATAGAACATGAAGTGAAACTACTAAAGGCCTCGAACCACCGAACAATGAACTGGAGCTCAAAATGACCGCTTGAGTCTTATAGAAAGACATAACAAGTAGTAATGATTTCTAACAAGAATAACTCAATAATGGTAGAGATAGTGTGAAACAACAATATCAAATAAGAGTAACTCAACAATGGAAGGGATAACATGTAACAATGATTACAAATATGTACAACTCGATGATAAGAGAGATAACATGTAACAATGATTCTATTTAGGTACAACTCAACAATAAGAGAGATAACATAGAACAATAATTCCAATTAGGTACAACTCAATAATAAGAGAGATACCATGTAACAATGATTCCAATTACGTACAAGTCAAAGATAAGAGTGATAACATGTAACAATGATTTCAAATAAGGATAAGTATACAATGGAAGGGATAATAATAACTTCAATTAAGGTTAAGCAATTACGGAAGAAATAACATGGCAATAAAATAGGCAACAACATTAATAAAGGCATATAGGAGTATATTTGGCAACAAGGGTAGAACATGAATCAATCAACTTCAAATAAGACATGTAAGGGTAAATTTAGTAATGGAGTATTTAACATGAGAAGACAACTTCATTTTAATGTACATAAGAACCTAGAAGTCTAAGCCGGTCAAATTTCCACACATAAGCCGTGTACACACTCATCACCTCGTGTACACATCTTTCACGTAGTTCAAATAGTACATACAAACCAATCCTTATGGGCTAGTTTCCTCACACAACGTTAGGAAAGATACATACCTCAAAAACTCTCAATCAATACTCAAAATAGCTTTTCTTTTACATTTGACCTCCGCTCGGCACAAATCTAACAAAAATAAACTTAATATGATCAAATAATGCATAAGAAATCAATTACAATAAATAAAGTTGTGATCTTTACACGATTCTTTAAATTCAACAAAAGTCAACCCGGGCCCGCCCAGTAAAAACTCGGGTCCAATGATAGATTTCTACAACCCATGAACCCACGAGTTCATATATTTGATTAGTTTCAAAATCCGAGTCCAAATCGATTCTAAAAACTCAAATTCTTATTTTTTAAAATTTGACAAAGTTTCACTAATTTTAAATTTGATTCACATGATTTTGATGTTAAAATTTAAGATATATAGATGGAATATGATTAGAAATAGATTAGAGTCACTTACCCAATGTTTGTAGATGGAAATTCCTCTTCAAATTTGCCTCATACCGAGTGTAGGGCTTCAAAATATGAAAATGAGAACAAATATTCCACCCCTCAGCTTTTTGTCCAGGTGCGGGTGTCGCAAATGCGATAAGGGGTTCACAATTGCGAACCCTGCAATTGCGAGAAATCAATCGCAAAAGCGAAAATTCCACCCTACTACATCCACAAATGCAACATAATGTTTGCAAATGTAGACAATAGAGACCTCGCAAATGCAAGAAAGCTTACCCAGCCCCACCTTCTCAAATGCAAACTCTGTGTTCACAAATGCAAACCTAGCAGACTTAGCAATACATCGCAAATTCGACCTCCCTCCCCACATTTGCGAGGCCTCTAATACCATATCACACCGCAATACTAAAACTCTTCCAAACACTCCGATACGTGTCAGAAACTCATTTGAACCCTTGGGGCTCCAAACCAAACATCAAACAGGTCTAAAAACATTAAAGAAACTTGCTAACGTGATCAAATTATCAGCATAGCATCCGAATTAATGAATCAGACCTTAAAACACATGAATTCAACATGAAACTCAAGAACTTCTAAAAACACAACCGCGCATCTGATTCCTATCAAATTAACTCGGAATGACGCTAAACTTTGCAAAAAAGTCCCAAATGAAAAAATGGACCTATTCCAAGTCACGAAAGAGAATTCCAAACAAGGTAGCTATGAATTCAGCCTACGATCAAACATATGAAAACATTAAGCCTTTAAATTTCCAACTTTCGGTAAAACAACACAAATCAACATACGGACCTTCAAAATCGTTTAGGGCATATGCCCAAGTAAAAAATAATGATACGAACCTATCAGATCCGTGATAATACCACTATAGGGTCATTTACACAAAAGTCAAACCTTGATCAACATTTTTAACATAATCTTCTAATGTGAGAATCACTCATTCAAATTCATTTCGAATCATCTGAAAATCAAATCCGACCATGAACGCATGTCATAATACACAATATGAATCCACTCAAGACCTTGAACCACTGAACAAAACTTTAAAGCCCAAAATGGTCTATCGGGTCTTTACATTCTCCTCCTCTTAAACAAATGTTCATCCTTGAACGTGCTAAGAGTCTTTCCCAAGCCATCAAATTACTTTATGAACTCACCATGCACATACAAATGAGTGATCCTATGCCACCCCGATCCATACAAGCCCAAAAGTACCATCTCAAACACAGATTATTCCTTCCACTCATGCCAAAAAGCCTTGGAATCAAATTTCCACAACTACCAAGTTCCCTACTATCACAAAAACACACCATAAAATCCTCAACTAGCTACAATAGGTCATGCATACACCCACAAGGTATAACCACATGACATAACACATCATCCATATGCCTATAGAAACAACTATGCTCACAATAGTTTCCCATTACCAAACCTTCACAATGTTGTAAATAGTGCAAGAAACATGCCAAACTCATGAATACTCATCCAATAAACAAGCCAACTCATATGCCACCTAGACATATACATTCTAATCCAAGCACAACAAGCATATATCGAGTACAAATGGATAGGAAAAGAGCAACACATGATAGAACTATTAAACAAGCCAAACAGGCACAAGTCCCCACCGATACCATACTGTGGATCTAGTACATAAGGAAGAAGCAAGACACACGCAACAACCATAACAAATCTCACCTTAATAAGACCTTACCGCGGTGCATAGCACAGCACCACCACACATATTCACAAAGACCACCAAGTCCCCATCCTCTACTCAAAATCATGAGTAAGGTAAACATCTCAGCAACTAAACCACCCTACTAAATCAACCTTGTAGAACCAAAACTATAACATGCTACAACTTACCATACCTGTAGAGCACCCAAACCAAAAGTCGGGCCAAACTATCTGAAGATAAAATTAAATCATACCGTATTTAACTAACAAAAAGTTCACACAAGTCTCATGACCTACAATAGCAACCAAACTAAAACGATATACATGAGCTATCACAATAAAATTCTCAATTGGCATGAACCATGAATATGGTACAAAAATCACCAAACACAACCATATCTGAAGCAAGGTAGGATGAATCGCACCAATAAATAGGACCGGATCAAAGTAACACAAAAGCAACTCTATACTCAATTGAAACTATACTTGTAAGGACATCATCTGGTGTATCGACCTCTACCCAACTAGAAAGAGCATAAAAATGGGCCCGACCTGCCCTCTAGTGCGACCTTTACCACCTGACCTCTATCCTTAGCTGGCGGTGTATGTATAACAGTGACTGGAGCAAAACTCATAGCCTGAATACTCTGCTATCACACATCTACCTGGAGTCTAGGATAATTTCTCCACCATGTGGCTGGTATCTCAACACTCAAAGCAATATATCTACTGACGTAGCTTTGGAAGTTGTCCGATTTGGGTACTCTAAGACCCATGGATATCTGAAACATCACGTGAAGCATGAAGTGAAAACTGAACTGGCTGACCCACAAAACCTCATCCATGACATACCTTGCCTCTAAAATAAAAATCGGTAGATCCTCCCTATTCACGGGGCCTCTTAGCCTCCCTGCCCTCTCTTTCCTGGCCCTGTATGCCCTCTAATCGATGAGCAATCTCTACCACCAGCTAAAACAGAACACCATCTCAAACTTCTGAGCCATGCTGAATCGAATACCATAACTAAGCCCTTCGATGAACCTGTGGACACACTCTCTAGCTATAGAAACCAAAGCAGGTTCATGCTTGGAAAAATCACTGAACCTAACAACATACTCTGACACCGACATAGTACCCTAGCACAGTTTCTCAAACTCCTTGCACCATGTATCCCGAAGCGTCTGGGGAACAAACTTTCTCAAGAACATCTCGAACAATTGCGTCCATGAAAATGAAGCTGCATCAACTAGGCTACCCTCCTCGTAATCCTGACACTACTTCTACGCTGCTCCTGATTGCTGCAATATAGTAAAAGCAACCTCTTCCATCTCCACAATACACGTAGTGAGGAGAATACAATGTCACTTCTCTAGAAAACTATGTGCATCCTCTAAAGCTAAACTATTAAAAGTAGGAGGGAGATACTTCTAAAATCTCTCAAGTCTCAGTTGCTCGTCCTCAGATTCCCCTAGCATGTCCTCGAGCTGAACCAGAATAACAAGTTGTGCCAGCATGACATCTGCACCTAACCAATGCAAACTCACTGCTCTGGAATACGGGGCGACGGGGGTCTAAGCTCCTCCTCAGTCTGTGAAGTAGCTGGTGCAGCTAGAATAAATCCCGCCTTAGCCAATGTAGAAAACATGCTCAAAAACTGCTCTAAAGTCTCTTGAAGTTCCATGGTAGCAACAAGTGCCTCTAGTGCCTGTCCCCCAATCAGAGCTACCGGTGGCTCCTCAGTTGCTGCTCTGCTAGGTGCTCTAGCTATAGCACGTGCTCCTCCTTGGCCTCAACCTCTATCTCTACCCCTAGAAACACCGGCTCTAGGTGCAGCTTGATCAGTAACTATAGCTCATGTTCTCACCATCTGTGAGATAATATAATGACAAAGGCTCAAACTCCAAAATCAATAAACTCGCATGATAGGAATAAAAGAACGGAAGTTTCCTAATAGTTCTGTAGCCCCTTGAAGATAAGTACAGACGCCTTTGTATCGATCCTTAAGACTCTAATATACTCGCTTATAACTTGTCGCACTTATGAGCCTAGAGCACTGATATAAACTTGTCACGACCCAAAATCCCTCTGAAGAAGTCGTGATGGCACCTAGTTTCTAAGACATGGTAAGCCTAACACTTACTGAATTAATAATAGAATTTAACCAAAAAACTATTGAATATGAATCATATATTTATATATAAATCCAACAATCCTAACATGATATACAACATCCCAAAATTAGTAGTACAAGTCAATAAGCTCTACTTAGTTCACTAGAAAACTTTCTAAGTACAACTATTCTGAAATAGAAATAAACTATACAAATAACTTTAGAAGGTGACTATGAGGCTTGCGAACGCAATAACAGGTATACCTTGAGTATTAATGGCAATGCTCGATCAACTAGCTAATGAACAACAAACTCCAAAGTACCTAGATCTACATCAAAATGTGAATAAAGAGTAGCATAAGTATACCACAGTAGTACTCAATAAGTATCAAGACTAACCTCAGGGGAGTAGTGACGAGAGACAGTCAAGACACCTACTAGCTAGACATAATAACATGTACAATTATGAATGTGAAACTAATAGGAAAAAATATCATTATAATGCTAATATTGGTAAAATCATGAAACGATACTTGTAATGGAAAACTAGAAGCAACAATTAGCAACAAGGCACAATAGGTAATAACATCGTGGAGTAAGCTTAAAATATTTTAAGTCCGGTGAAACAAAGTAATGAAAACAAGTAACAACTAAGTGAGAACAACTTCTTTCACATAAGATTTATTCGAGAACTTCCCCGAGGTACCACATCTCATAATCACAAATATCGGTTCCAAACTCAGAAACCCTAGTCACTTGGCATTTTGTGTCCACATTACAAATCAGAACCATACGGATAACTCACGTGCCAATACCATTAATACCTCATATATGCACAGACAACTCACATGCTAAGGGAGTGACAATATCTATTACCCTCACGAACAACTCATGTGCCTGCAGGCTGCATTAACAGTAACTCATAACTGTACGAATAACTCAGTTGCTAAGAGTACAACTCTCAGACAGAAGGCAAGTAAACGATAATATATGTAAATGACCAATAAATGTCATGATTCATCTTCTTAAACCGATATGAGTGATTGGTTACGTGTATGCTTGTTCAAGTTTTCTACCACACCTCGAGTCAACAAGTAAGAGCAGATACAACGAACGTCATATAGGAAACGACACAATAAAATTTAAAATGCATAACTCACACAAAGTAGGTATACCACTAAACAAATATCATCAATAACAATAACCCAAGCCATAAAAAGTCGTTGCAAATCATCCCCGACATAGCCTCCCTTGTCTCTCCACGTCCGCAGCAATAAAGTATATGTCTGCCTTGTCTCACCGCACGTGCATATAATATTCTTGCCTTATCTTGATACATGCGCAATAAACTCACAGATATAGCCCGCCATGTCACACTGCATGTGCAAATATTAATAATAATAGTAACACAAGCAACTCACGTGTTAAAACCCCGATAATCCTCTCAACAATATCATGTGCACCAAAAACATAACAACATAATATAACTACTCGCACCACATGTGCCAATATTCCACAACATTTTCTTAAAATATTTCCAATACCACAACCACACATAGCCTACAACTCAATGACACTAAGTACAATAGAAACAACAATAATACAAGAGTACGGCAAGTAAATCAACACAAGAATCTCTAAATGCGAAGAATGAAAGAATGAGCTCACAATGAAAGACATAACAAGTAGTAATGGTTTTAAACAAGAATAACTCAACAATGTGATAGATAGTGTGTAACAAAAATATAAAATAAGAGTAGCTCAACAATGGAAGGAATAACATTTAACAATAGTTACAAATGCGTACAACTCGAAGATAAGAGAGATAACGTGTAACAATGGTTCCAAATAGGTACAACTCAACGATAAGAGAGATAACATGTAACAATAATTCCAATTAGGCACAACTGAACGATAGCAAAGATAACATGTGACAATGATTCCAACTAGGTACAAGTCAATGATAAGCGAGATAACATCTAACAATGATTCCAATTAGGTACAAGTCAATGATAAGAGAAATAAAATGTAACAATGATTCCAAATAAGGATAATTCGACAATGGAAGGGATAAAAACTGCGGAAGAGATAACATGACAATAAAAGATGCAACAACTTCAATTGAGGCCTACAACAGTATATTTTGCAACAAGGGTAGAACATGAATCAATCAACATCAATGAGACACAGAAGGGAATATATAGAAATGGACGATTAAACATGATAAGACGAATTTATTTTAATGTACATAAGAAACTACAAGTCTAAGCGGGTCAAATTTTCACACATAAGTTGTGTACAGACTCGCCATCTCATTTGCACGTCTTTTACGTAGTTCAAATAGTACAAACAAACCAATCCCTATGGGGTAGTTATCCCACACAATATTATGCCAGATACTTACCTCAAAGCTCTCAGCAATACCCCAAAATGGCTTTTCCTTTAAAATTTACCTCCACTCGGCACAAATCTATCCAAAATCGACTAAATATCATCAAATAGTGTAACGGAAATTAATTTTAATAAATAAAGCCATGATATTTATACAATTCCTCAAAAGTCCACTCGGGGCCCGCCCGATCAAAATCTTGGCCCAACAGTACATTTCGACTACCCATGACACCACGAGTTTATATATTTGATTAGTTTTAAAATCCGAGTCCAAATCGACTCTCAAAATTTAAATTCTTACTTTTAAAATTTTGACAAAGTTTCACTAATTTTAACCTTTGATTCACATGATTTTGATGTTAAAATCTAAGATTTATTGATGGAATATGATTAGAAATAGATTAGAATCACTTACCCAAAGTTTGTAGATGAAAACCCTCTTCTAAGACGCCTGATACCGAGTCTAGGGTTCCAAAATATGAAAATGAGATAAAAAACATTCATCTCTCAGATTTTTGTCCAGGCACAGGTGTCACAAATACGACCTGGGGTTCACAAATGTGAACCCCGCAAATGTGAGAAATCAATCGCAAAATCGAAAGACTCGCATCCTTGCTACAATTGTAAATGCGAACAATAGCCACCTCGTATATGCGAGAAAGCTCACCCAGCTCGCCGGCCTTCACAAATATGAACTCTGTGTTCGCAAATGCTAACCTAGAAGACCTAGATATACATCGAAAATGCAATTTCCGACCTCGTATTTGTGAGACCTGCAGTACGGGATCTCACCAGCAATAGTAAAACTCTTCCAAACACTCCGAAACGCGTCCAAAACTTACCCAAGCCCTCGGGACTCCAAATCAAACATCAACACAATTCTAAAGACATAACATGATCTCACTCACGTGATCAAATCATCAAAATAACATCCGAAATCATGAGTCAAACCTCAAAACACATGAGTTCAACATGAAACTCAAGAACTTCTAAAAACACAACCATGCGCCCAATTCCTATCTAATCAACTCTTAATGAGGCCAACCTTTGCGAAAATGTTCCAAATAACAAAACAGGCCTATTTCAAGTACCAAAATAGGAATTCAAATACAATAGCTATGAAGTCAACCTACGGTTAAAATTATACTACAAGTTTTAAGCCTTTAAATTGCCAACTTTTGACAAAACAACATAAATCAACCTAAGGACCTCCAAAATGAATTTCGGACATACTTCTGAGTCCAAAATCTCGATGCAAACCTATCGGAGCCTTTTAAATACCGCTACTGGGTTGTTTCTACAAAAGTCAAATGTCGGTCCATATTTTAAACTTAATCTTCTAAAGTGAGAATTACTCATTCAAATTCATTTCGAATCAGCGAAAATTAAATCACACCATGCAAGTAAGTCATAATACACAATATGAAGTCACTAAAGAGCTCGACACACTAAACGGAATGTTAAAACTCTGAACGACCAGTCAGATCGTTACAACTATCAATTTCAAGCGAAGAACCAATAGAAGTTATTAAAATATTCAGTAAATTGTAATTTAATTTTAATAAGTATCAAAACAAAAGTATTGTATTGTTTTCATTCAATAAAGTTTCTTTGTATTTAACTTTTTAATTTTAAATTTAAAAATACCCCTAATTATCGGTACCGCACTCTTAGGACTGGTAGGGGTACATGTAGGGTACTATTAAAAGTACTCTTACCTCGTACCCTTAAATCCCCTTAAGAAAAGTGCCCTTAAGAAACCCCCACTCACCCTTTTTGTCCCCATACCCTTAACCCTTAAGAACGAGTACCCTCCATTTAGACAACGCTATGTAGGTCTTGCTCTAAATCAAGATGTCATCTATTATTATTGTGGATTGCAATTACATATTCGAGTATAAGTGTGACGAACGGGTGGATCGGATTGGATATGGTTGGGTCGAATATGGTTATTGCAAAAAGGGTTAAAATATTTGATCTGATGTGATTCGTATTTAATACGGATAGAAGATAGGTTAAGCGGCGGAAAATATGAGTATATATTATCTATGGCTTCTTGAATATGATTGCTTTTGGGAGAATCTTAGTCTTCCAAACTTGATGAATCCCCAATTTAAGGTTTTACACGTATAAAAGTTAAACACATTGGTTATCCATTTTTTAAGTGGATAATATGGATGTATAGCTGTTTTTTTACTTTTTATTTTTGTCCAATTTATCACCACTATTCGAGCGTGAACAAATCAAAAGGTAGACTTTAGAGGATTATATATATGTCGAAACAATTATTTAAAAAAGAGATATTTTAATCAAAATTTCAGATATACAGTTCAGGCTCATCTTTGGAAGTTCAAACCGACGTAACTTCCAAATGTACCGATTATGTCTTTTGAGAAATATTTTCATTCTTTAATCATTTTCCCTCTTTCATGCTTCTCTAATTAATTCTCTAAGCTATTGATGATTTTCTGATGTTTTGTTAGAGACAAAACGTAACATTTTACTTCTTTTACTAAGTTTCTCACCCATTATTCTATACGCGTATTCAAATCCGATATAATTAAATTCGGATTCGTACTGAAAAAATCTCATCCCATGTAACATAGGGCAGCTATAGGGGAAAGAAAACTTAAACTATTAAAAAAATCAAAATAAATTCCATCAAGGATGAAAACTATTGAAATGAAAAAGGGGAAAAACAAAAAGATTAGGGAGTAAACCAAAGATGGTACGTAATGTTCATGTCATCATTGTTAAATGTTCATCTTGAAGAAAAGAACCGAGACTCAAGAATTATGTACAAACTTTTTAATTCAGTAGCGTCTTTAGTTAGGGGTATCATGATCAGATGAAGAGGAAGAAGAGTCAGAATCTTGTCTGTCAATTTCTACTATTGGATCTTGGGCAACTGCCATCTGTTGTTCGTTTAATCCATTACCTTCACCCTCTACTTCCACTAAATCTTCATCCAACTGATTCTCCACTACATCATTATTGTTGTTTATCTTCTTTTCAGCAACTGATCGTAAGCCATTTTTTACCATATTTTCATCCCCAGCAATTAAACCATTCACGAATTCATCTTCATTATTCTTCATCTCATCATACTTAGAAGTTAAACGATTCATGAAAGCATTGTTGTTAATCACGTTATAATTAGCACCTTCTAAACCATTCAAAACACCATCTTCATCGTTGTTTGCTATCAAGTCATCAGCAAGTGGATTCAACAAACGATTATTAACACCGTTGTTTACCATCAACTCATCTCCCACTACACCACCATTCAAGAAACCATCTTCATTCACATTAATAGCATCATTGTTTACTATCAACTCATCTGCAATTAGAGGACCATTCAAGAAACCATCTTCATTCACATTAATAGCATCATTGTTTACTATCAACTCATCTGCAATGAGAGGACCATTCAAGAAACCATCTTCATTCACATTAATATCATCATTGTTTGCTATCAACTCATCTGCAATGAGAGGACCATTCAAGAAACCATCTTCATTCACATTAATACCTTCATTGTTTACTATCAACTCATTTTCAATGACAGGACCATTCAAGAAATCATCTACAATCACATTATTTGAATCATTGTTAACCATCAACTCATTTCCCACTAAATCACCATTCAAGAATTCATCTTCATTCACATTAATAGCATCATTGTTTAGTATCAACTCATTTTCAATGACAGGACCATTCAAGAAATCATCTACAATCACATTATTTGCATCATTGTTAACCATCAACTCATTTCCCACTAAATCACCATTCGAGAATTTGTCTTCATTCACATTAATAGCATCATTGTTTAGTATCAACTCATTTTCAATGACAGGACCATTCAAGAAATCATCTACAATCACGTTATTCGCATCATTGTTAACCATCAACTCATTTCCCACTAAATCACCATTCAAGAATTCATCTTCATTCACGTTATCATGAGCAGCAAACGAATTCAATATACTAGTGTTGCTTCCAACACTTGAATGATGGGAGTCGGAATCACTTTCGGCCATAATCTTTAGGATTTTAGGAAGTGAACAAGTGATCGGATTCTTGGAGTGGGTTTACTCAACATGCAAAATGGAAATACGGTGGTGGAATTTTAAGTGTTAATAGATATATATCCCTGAGAAATTTGTCTTGAATCCTAAATTTAAAATATATCAGTCCAACTAAAGTTTATAATTAAAGCGCACCAAATCAATGTCAAAGAAAACCTAAAAAATTCGATTAGGTTCGGCTTGGTATTGAGTAAAAAAAATCGAACAAAACCAATATATAAATATATAATTTTCATATATACTAAAATTTCATATACATTTTCTTTAAAAAAATATCTAGAAATATTTGTGAACCCTATCATGCGATGTAATATTTAATAAAATTATAAAGTACATGTATTTTTATATACCTTAAGTAATGGTTATCAATTTCTTATCAAGTGTTATTGGAGTGGGTCAATTTGTTCTTCCATATTCGTGTATCAGATCTATATATTAAACTCTTACATCTTTTTCGAATTTAAAATAGTATTTTATCGATAATTTTCAAAACTAAATCGAACATATCATTATATAAGGTTCGCATTAATTTTTAAATTCAATTAATAAAATTAGGTTAAACTTAAAAGCGTATAGAAACAAAAAACTATTGTTAGACTAAAAAAATAACTATCTTATGTTATTAAAAAAATCACAAGAATTATTTTTGTAGAGCATATAATTGTCATTTTTTTCTAAGCATATATTCACTTATAGTAACTTTATTTCAATCCTAGTCAAATAAAGTAAGATTGAAATAACAGTCATGTAATAAAAAACCTGAAAAAATCCAAAAATCTAATAAAATTGAACCATACCAAACCGATATAGTTTGTTTGATTTGGTTTTGATAAAAATCAAACCAAACCAACCCGGCTCATGTACACCTCTAAATTGAACTTATTATTTTTAGAAAAATTTACCCGACAAAGTAAACATATATAATGTATTTAGCATTCGTAGCTATAGTTTTTAAATAATTACTATTTGTAGCTATAATATAATTTATAGCAATTCCACCTATAGTACTGAAACAAATGATTAATTATTTTAAATGGAAACAAGAGAGCAATAGGCTCTCATTGCTCGGTTGGTTAGAGCACTCACTTAGTAAGCAGAGGTCTAGAGTTCGACTTTCAACAAAAAATTTTATATTATGTATTTCTGTATTCTGCCTTGGTTGTATATCGTTGTGCGAACGAATACAGGTTGTATTTTCTGTGCGAACGAATGCGGTTGATATAATTGATATATGTTGTATTCATTGTGTGAACGAATATAGTTGATACAGGTTGTATTCGTTGCGTGTCTAAATACAAGTGATACAAGCTTGTAACAATTGAAGAGTAGCTACGGATGGTAATTATACAAACTATAGTTACATATGATAATTAGGCTTTAAATTGTAGCTTTACGAAAGTTCCCCTTATTTTTACCGTATACATGGATTTGATTAAAAAGTACTCCCTCCGTTACATATTAAATGAGGTACTTTCCTTTTTAATTTGTTCCAAAATAAATGATACATTTCTAAATTTGGAAATAATTCAACTTTAAATTCCTCATTTTACCCTTAATGAAAAGCTTAACCACACAAAAGTCATGGCCCCACAAAGTTTTACCCTTTAAGCTTTTAAAATCACAAATTTCAAAAGTTTTTCTTTTTTTCCTTAAACTCCGTGCCGAATCAAACTACCTCATTTAATTTGAAACAGAGGGAGTACAATTTTATTAATTATGTTGATACTCAATTTTGCCCTCTTAAACATCCTATTCAGCTTCTTTTAGCCATTCATATTTTTTTAAATAATATTTGAACACTATTTATATCGCATTTATTGTGTTATTCTCTCTATTACATGTTTAAAATATCAACTTTGTTATTTTATTATTACTTCGTAGCATTTTTTAAAATAATAATTACAGTATATTAGTGTATAAATAATTATATCCTATAGGTATTAGAATAAATAATTAATTAATTTTAGTATTTTATAGACGTTACACATTTTATTTATTATGTTTAAATCATGTATGAGTGACTGATTGCTCAATATAGCTTTCTTATATTTATAGTATTTCAGTTATATTTTATGGAATTTTAAATAGTATTCTTTTTATCATTTTGTTACATTTATATTATTTATAATACTCGCCTATATTTACCATAGTTAATCATATGAATGTGATAAATGTCACGATCCAAACCCCAACCCGGTCGTGATGGCATCTCTCGTGGGGACAAGGCTAGTCAAGTAAACCCAATTCATGTCTTTAAAACAGTTAGACAGTTCGTAACCAGTTAAAATATGATTTAATGATAATAATTAGCGGAAGTACAACACGACACAACCCAAACCAGGGTGTCACAAGTCACGAGCATCTATTAGTGTGTGAATACAACTACATGGTCTGAATTAATATTGTGTGTTAATTATTGTTAAGGGTTAGTTAATATTTTTGTAGTTTAATTTTGATGTTGCCATTTAATGTAGAATTTTTGTTAATTAGAAAATGAAAGAAAAAAAGAAGAAGAAATGAAAAATGTGAACAAAATCAGACTTTGGGCCATCATTTTTGGACCCCAAAGTCAGGCCCAAACGATCAAATAACCAAACCCAATTGCCAGATCTCTCAGACCAACCAAACGACGACATTTCAGTGTCTTAAATCTAGACCGTTGATCAAACAGATCTAACGGTCCAGTTCAGTTCCAGCGTTGGATGAAATGGCGTCGTTTTAGGTGATCATATCTGCACCGTCCATTCATATTGATCTAACGGTCCTAAGCTTCCAGTTCAACCCGGGTCGACCTAGTCTCTTAATGAGACAAAACGCTGTCGCTTCCCTTAAATGAAATGATCCAGGCCGTTGATCATGATTGATCCAACGACTAAGATCAAATGATTCCCCCTCGTATATAATCTTAATCTTCCTACCCATCCCCGCAATGCAAACACCCCCCTCACCTCTTCGTCTCTTTCAAGCTCATAGACCAGATGAATCATCCGTCTTCCCCCACCGTGCTCCTCCCACCAAAAATCGCCTCACGGCAGTTCCGGTGGTCCAATGACTACCATACTAACACCCCTTAACCATCTGACCACCCTGGTTCCAAATCCACCAACTGTTTAGGTAAAAATTTTCCTGGAACTTCTCGAATCTTCAATAGAAGATTCGAGCCAAACCTGGACCTACTCCAATGACCCCCAAATCAACACCCCTAAACTTCTTTACCACCCTGGTTACGAATCAGTTAACCGCTGGCCTCGAATCATTCTCCATCGTCTCGAATCTTCGTTCAAAGATTTGAGCAAAACCTTAACTTACCACAAACAAGCCCAAACTTATACCAGACCTCTCCCTGACCTCCCTCACACCCTAAATGCCTTTGTTTCCGTTCGAATCTGGCTAGAAACACTCGAACCCTGAATCAAACCTCAAGAACCCTAAAAGACCCAAACCTGGAATCTGTTCAAATTAATGAGGTTTTGGGTGTTCAATGGACCTTAGTCGAAGTGTTCTCAGTTGAGAATACTCGATTAAGGTCTGTTCGACCTCAAAGTGTTCGAGTCTGAGTTCGAACATGGGTAGTCTAGTTTCCGAGGGCTGAGGTATTTTTTCTTTTCCCCTTTGTTTTACATTCATGCTTATATCTATTTGTCTGTTTAGTTTGGTTTATTGATTTTTCAATTTTTGTATCAACTGTTCTGTCCATCTCCAACCTGACCTTTTATTTGGTCAAATCTTTCTTCTGTTCATAGTCGAGTATATGTTAAGCCATGTAGTCGATTAGAATATGCTTGGTAGAGTAGTTATTTTCATGATAGTTCCCTGTTTTGTCAAAACCACATAACTCACATGGATTGTTCTGTTTGATTATGTTGATTTGTTATTAATTGTGTATATGTAATCGATTGAACAAGTGTCGTCGATTAGTTTTCTGATTGAAAGGTAGAAGAACCATGATAATAGGCCACTCTTGTTCATTCCAATATGATTACTAGCCTGCTTTTTTTTGTATGTTAAACTTTTACTGAGATGCCCTGATTGGTACTGCTTCAATCCTAGCTTGCATTATCAACTCCCCGTTTGACCATTTGGTTTGAGTTGGTCAGGATTGGTTCCCAATATGACCAACTCATTCCATATGATTGACACCCCTTTTTTTTTAGTTGATTTGGTCTCTTGCTGTGAATGACTTGTGTGAATCTGATACTAGGAGTTGGTTTATAGCTGTAGATAAATCAACCAGAAATCAGTTTTTGGGTTTGAACTTATATAGGTGTAACATCAGACTAATGAGGCTTGGGGCAGGGCACGTAATATACAGGGGATTTAAGTGGTAATTTTAGGTTTTAACAAAGTTCTAATCAGTTTAAGCTTAAGTCTGTCAAGTGGTAACAAATGTCATTAGTTTAATTATCAGTGGGGAACCAAACATAAGAGCATGGGTAATTAATAAGAATATTTTAATCACCACATGACTCTTGATTGAAACACTAGGGAACCAAGAGTAGGGATCATGAATTAAAACAAGAATAAGTCACTAGGATTGAGAGGGTATGGGTAGAATTAAGGTCTGATTGTTTCTAAGCAGTATTAGCATGCATGCTTTGGGCTATAAATAGGGTCACTTACGACTAAGAGAGGACTGGATTTTAATCAAGGAAAGTCACAAAGAAAGGGTAAAATTTGGGCTGAATTTTGACACTAAAGGTTCAGTAAGTTTAGAGTTGAAATAGGTTGGTCTTTAAATCTAGAAAATCTTAATAGGTTAAAAGCTAAACACTAAAAGAGTGAGGTCTTCTTCATTACTGAAAATCAAAATCAGGTTGTTAGTGTTTAATTGAGGTTTTGAGTGTCTTTAATGGAGAGTTTGAAGAACAGAAATTAGAAAATCTATTGTCATGTCTCATTTCTAAATACATTCTGTTTCTGTTTGTGGTGTTGTTGGTATTTTGGTATCATTCCTGGGTTTCTGGTATTCTTGGTTGCTGTTTGGTATATTTGAAATTGCTATTGTTTTTCTGGGATTTATTTTGCTGGGTTTTATCTGTTGCTGTTTGTTGCTGGCTGTTGTATGTTACTGTTGTTCTGATGATTTTCCTCTTCTTTTGCTTCCTATACTAGGTACACTTTCGAGTCACACTGTGATGTAGCTGTAAAAGTGAATGAAATGCTCGAGTAGTTAAATGCTTAGTATATATGTAATTTAGTAGATAAGTAATAAGTAATTGTATAATCTATTTTTGTAATTCAATGAAGTATGTGGATTGTGGATTTTGCATCTGATAATGACTGTATAGGACCAGAAATGTCGCTTTCTTAGTTGTAAATTTAGTAATTTAATACTAATTTCAGTAGCATGGACTTAGAAATCACACTTCCAAGTTAAGTGTACTTTCTCGAATAAGTTAAGCATGCCCATTATTGTCAAGTTGTCTCGTTAAATAATTGGAATAAGATGAAGATAGCATGAGTTTTTTTAAATTTTATTTTATTTCGAATCTGCCTATTGAAACTCGTTAGTTCCCTAGTGATAAAGGTTTCAATATTGTCAGCAATAGGTAGATAATAATTGTAGGCAGCCCATTTACTCAAAAATTTGAAATATAGTGTTTAGCTTCATCATGTAATGCAATTGGCGATAACATGTGCATGCTAAATCGAACTCGAATCCGTTTATGCGAATTGAACGTTGAACTAGGCCCAATATTGGAATAAGATAACCCAAGTCCCATTTAATACTACATGTGTTGGACCTGGGCCCATGTTGGCAAACGGACTGCCCATATGGCACCTATTTTCTGATTTAACAAACCGTGGTCGAAACCTGACTATAACAACTCGTAAGCATGTAAATAAATTAGGACCTCTTCTTCTTTAATTTTAGAGACTGACGAAAAATAGAAGAGTGTAGTCACTTTAGGATGATACTTTTAAAATAAACGAGATGAGCCTCGCCAAATAGAACGCACAAGTTACGGGGCCCTCATAAATGTATATACATTAAAATTAATTAGACTTCGGGATGGGCCATTTAGTGAATTGCACGGTCTTCCCCAAAATAATAACGCGTTAGCTCTTTAGGCACGTATTTTAATAACATTACCTCCCTAAACTTGGGTGTACATTTATGTGACCCAAATCCAAATCTCAACGAAGTCGAAATATGTCGATAATCACGGGTACATTGATTGTAACGTGGTTCGAGATGAATTTCCATGATGTTGTAATACTTTTAAAAATAATAAATGAGACGAGCCTCGACAAACAAAAATACCTAAACTACGGGTCCCTCTATACGCGTTTTTACTTAGACTTCGGGATGGACCGTTCAGCAAAATTTCAAGGCCTTACCCAAAATAATGGTACGCTAGTCGCTCTATGCGCGACTTTAATGATTTACTTTCTTAAACTTGGGTGCACATTTATGAGACCCAAATCCAATTCTCAACGGAGTTAAAATGTGTCGATAACCACGGGTACATCGATGTGACGTGGTTCGAGATACGTTTTCACAACGTTGCAATTCTTTGTTAAAATAATAATAATAATAATAATAATAATAAAAGCGGTAAAGAGTTAAAATTTGCACATAAGTTAAAGCATGTTATAAATCAGATAATAAGCCAAATATGACAGTTGAGCGAACGTGGTAGAACGACAGAACTCGGGAATGCCTAACACTTTCTCCCGGGTTAACACAATTCCTTTTTCGGATTTCTGGTTCGCGGACTGTAATATATAGTCAATTTTTTTCTCGATTCAGGATTCAAATTGGTGACTTGGGACACCATAAATCTCCCAAGTGGTGACTCTGAATCTCTTAATAAACGAAACCCGTTTCGATTGTCCTTTAATTGGAAAAACTCCATTTACCACGCCCTTCGCGGGGTGCAGTAGCACCAAAAGGAGGTGTGACAGCTCTGGCGACTCCACTGGGGATTAGAGTGTCCCAGAACCACTGGTTCAGGGTTAGAAATTCGAGCTTGTGGTAAATTGTTATATTTTGGCTTTATTATCTGATATTTTCATATGATTTGTGCCTAATGTGCAAAATGATGCTTATTACCGCTTTGATATTATTTGACCGTACATATAAACTGTGCTGAACCTTTCTCTTCTCACCTCCAGGGATGTGCTCACTAGTTGAGACTCCCTATTCTATTAGTGTCATACCTTAAAATAAGAAAAGGGCTCGGACAAGTTGCAAAGCCGGACGATCTCACGGGTCCTCGGTACGTAGCCCCGTCCGCGACTCGAGTTGTCCTCGGTACATACCCAGGTTTTAACCTGGAATAACATGACATCATGCCGGATCCCTAGTAGGAACGCTTATTTGCATCATGTTGCATTTGACTTAGGGGACTCAACGCAGGGGTTGGGTCCGTCTATGACAGGTAACCTGAAATGACAAACACCATCCTGTTGCATCCTGTTTGTTTTATGCATTTATTTGTTTCAGACTTGCATGCTGACTGGCTTATGAAAATCATGAATGTTGGAAAATGGTGAGAAAGAATGGAAAAAGAGAAAAATAGCAGTGTAGAGAGATAACTACTTATTTTTAGAAAAAAAAAATCAATGCCTAAGTAGTGTCAAAACTCTGCCAAAATTTTGGGAAAATAAAAAGGGAAATGATTTTTTTTATTTTGGTTTATTTGAAAAAAAAAAAAAGAGTCTTGTTTTTAAATGCAGTCTATTGGGCCAGAACTATGTCGGTTTGATTCTCACAGTGTGTGAGATACGTAGGCAACCCTCGTCGTGTCCAACTTCTCATTTTGCAAAATAGCAAAAAATGTCAAATTCTAATTTTGTTATAAATAAGTTGGGTGATGCCGTCCTTATCAAATATAGACGAATGTTCCCGAAAGGGACGTCGGAAGGCTAACTTTTCATGAATGACCGATTTGGGTCAGGTTTTGATTTTGACCCTCACAGCCTTAAAATCTTCATCCCCGAGGCGCTAAAAGACCGTGTTTACAATACCAGGTCATTTATTTTAATTTAGAAAAAAATAATAAAAAGTCTTGAATAAATTAGGTGACACCGTTTGTCAAAAATAGTTGTATGTTCCCAAAAGTGACGCCGGAAGGCTGACTTTGCATAAACGACCACTTTTCATCATTTTTTTAGGCTTTGGTCCGGTTAACCCCTACAACCTTAAAATCTTCATCCCTGAAGTGCTGAAAGGCCGTGTTCGGAAATTGGGAAAAATGAAAAAATTAGTTTTATTTCCGTGTCAAATAAAGGTTTTTCTTTTGTCTAAATCACCTTAATAAATGTGCAGAATGAGCACGAGTCAGAATTCACCTAGAGCTATTATAAACAGGGTCCTTTTGGGTTTGCGCATGTGGTGGAATGACTTAGGAGAATCAAGGCAAGATACAGTCAAGTTATACTTGGGAGATCTGGTTGGGTTACTGAACATTGATCCGAGAGGGGACATCATACGGGTGTTAATCTCATTCTGGGACCCAACACACAATGTGTTTGATTTCTCAGACTTTGAGCTCACACCAACACTGGAAGAACTGGCAGGGTACATCGGGGGTCCTAAAAATCCTATGAGAGAGCAGTATCTTATTGCGCCAAGGGTCGTGACCATACACAGGTTCTTAGACACCGTGAAGATCCGTAGAATTGTACACAACCCCGATTTATCAGAGGGCTTTTGTACTTTGGCATTCATATACGATAGATATGGTTATCTTGGAGGGTTCAACAATCCCGTGGGTAAAATCTGCATTGCGAAAAATCAGCTAAAATGGGAAAGGCATAGGTGTATTTCTTTTATGATAGCTTTTCTGGGTCTGCTAGTATTCCCTAGGAAAGACAGGAAAATTAATATACAAGTTGCTGGGGTCGTCAACACTTTGCTCAAGCAATACAACAGCACTCTGGCACCAATGATAATAGCAGACATCTTCCGTGCTCTTACTGTTTGCAAAGCCGGAAGGGGTTTCTTTGAGGGTTGCAATGTATTGCTCCAAATGTGGATGATCGAACACTTGTGTCATCACCCTCAGTTCATGAGCTATGGGTCATCTAAAAAGACTTGTATAGAAGAGTTTTCCACAAGGGTCGACGGGTTCAGTTTGCCAGAAGGGGTCACTGAATGGGTAACCCTCCTATGTTCTGTCTTCGCAAGTCAGATAGAATGGGAATTAGGGTGGCTACCCATAAATGAAATCATATGAATGTCAGCCACCAAATCTCATTTACTATTGATGGGTCTCAAAAGTATTCAGCCATATGCGCTATACCGAATATTAAGACAATTGGGGCGGCGCCAATTAGTCCCAAAGGAAGAGGATCTCAGCGGCGAGGTGGTAGAAATTGGGACCAGTGGGCAGTTCCCTGAAGCGACAGTTCTGAAAATCTAGAATAAATGCCAAACCCTGAAAGTAGATACTTGTGTGTAGGATCGGGCAAAAGGCGAAGCGTCACCAGAATACCTCGCATGGTACAGGAGAGGACTTGAGCACCAGAGGCCATCTAAAAAACCCCACATCCAATACTTCACAGAATCATTACAAGCGCAATGGGGTTGGTTGGCGAAAGAAGAAGGCTATCAGGTTGTAATTGGCAAGTTGAACCAACAGGTTCGGGACTTGAAATATGAAAATAGCTTGCAAGTTGATGCTGATACAGGAGAAAAGAACAGGTTGACCCAAGAAAACAAGGCCTTGAAATCCCAAATTCGATGAGTTAGAACGGATGCCAACAACCAACAGAGAAATCGGGCTGACAAGAGGATGATAGCTGAGTTGAGAAACCTGGTCATTGAAAGCCAAGAAGGTCTGGAAAGGGCAGAAGCTAGCATAACAAGAATTCCAGCCAGATGGGCAAAAGGTACAGCGGCGCGAACAGAGCACCTGCGGCAAGTGAAGAAGGATTATGAAGGGACCATTGCCATATTAAGAGAAATAAATTCCACCCTCAAAGAACGGGCCCTTAAACAACCCTGAGATTCCATTACTGACAGGAAGCATTGCTATGATTTGATGGCGCGAATGGAAGAACAAATGGATAAGTTCCAGGATCAACTCGCTGACAACGTTCAAGTGCTGGGAGCAAAGAATCAATGAATAGAACAACTACTTATGGAAAGGGATATAATCAGGGGTAGAATCGAAGAGATCGGGCACTACGTCACCATGAGGTGCCTAACATGTGAGGAAATGCCCTATACTACCCTCTTTGCTTCAGTCATGGGCTACGTCCACCAGATCATGGAAGAATTGAAAAGCTTGCAAAGGGGCCTTGCACCAAAGCCCGCGGAATGGCCGAACGATGCCCCGCGGGCACCAAAGTTCAAAGCTTTAATGTATCCCTAGTCCAAGTCTGTATTTGCTATTTTTAAAAGTCTGTTGTCCGTCCCTGTGTTTTTATTTTCGCATCAAATTATGCTAGTAGTTCGGAGTCTGTATTTTGTTTTTCCTTTCCCAAGTGGGTAGTTTGTAATAGAATGTTTCGGTAATGAAATGAATTTTCCAAAAAAATTGGTGTCTTTATTTTTACTTGTGGGCATAACTATGCACATGTCTGATTCATGCGGGGACATGATACGTAGGAAATCCCCATAAGATTCGACCACAACTAAAAGAAAAGAGAAAAGAAAAGGTGAATAAAATATTTAAAAAGAGAGAGAGAGAGATAAAAGAAGGAGGAATAATGGAGGGTTTCCGAAATATTTGAAAGAGGCACAAATAAAATAAGTCGGGATGATGCATGCGGTCGGAGTAAAAACATGTTAGAAATGGTTAACTTCCTAAGAACATTGCATCCCCCAACGTGCAATTACAATATATGTTAAAATCTAACACTAACAAGTTTGTTGTTTTTCCAATTTTATACCAGTTAGTTTGTTAAAGCGTATTGGCGCCATACCATTATCAAACAAGATCCAAAGGGCCCGTACTAAAAAGCATGACTATTTTAGACCAAAGTGTTGAGGAGGAAAGAACGGAAAGTCAGCTCTGGAAGGAGGCAATGGAAAAAATGGAAAAAATGAGACAGGAGATGAATGAAATGCAGCTAGCCTTGGCTAGGGTACAAAAGGGGCCTGAACCATCCATTACTCCTACTCTCCCACCAGGACATGCCAGAATACCCTCCCCCCGGCCCTTCGACAAGCTTCCCCAGTCACCACTACTATCAGGGAAGATATCCCTATGATCCCCAAACTCTACCACCAAATCGAAACCCTCCCCTACAAAATGTTCCTGTTTTCATGGGACCCCCACCAGCCATGCTATAGAGATCATCCAGTGAGCCATTTTTTCAGGCTCACGATACCCAATATTACCTCCTTGAACCCACATTCAAAGCACCCGAGCCACGTGCCTATAATCCCCAATTTGAGGTCCCTACAGAGATTGAAAAGCCGGCTAAGAGCCTAGAGTAGGACGAAGTGCTGCGAAAATTCAAAAGCCTAGAGAAATCCTTCAGAAATATGCACGGGTTAGGCAACCAGGTCAGCGTGGCCTATAAGGATCTATGCCCTTTCCCGGACGTCCAATTGCTGGCAGGGTTCAAGATGCCCAAGTTTGATCTATACAAGGGGCACTATGATCTTATGGAACATTTGCGAAGGCTTTGCAGCAAGATGAGAGGAGCAGGTGGTAAAGATGAGCTGCTGATAGCTTACCTTGGCCAAAGTCTAAATGGGTCCGCACTGGAATGGTATACAAGACAAGATCCGAGCAGGTGTTACACCTGGTATGACCTAGCACAAGCATTCGCAAGTCACTTTCAGTACAACCTTGAGATCGTCCCTGACCGTCTCACATTGCTGAAGCTTGAGAAGAAGCCCGGAGAGAGCTTTCGAGAATTTAGGTTTCGGTGGATATAACAGGCAGCTAGAGTTGATCCTCCGATGAGAGAGGGAGAAATGGTGGACTACTTTCTGCAAAATCTAGAACCAACTTACTTTGGTCGCTTGGTGACGTCAGTTGGCAAACCCTTCAACGAGGTTTTGCCCCTACTACTCAATCCATTCAGAGTGGCACGGGAGGTGCGCTCGGGAAGAAGAAAAGAGAAGAGGCCACAATATTAGAGGTAGGTAATTGGTCCAGATCAAGAGGTCCTTCCCCCAACTACCAATCCAAACCATCACCTAAATTACCTACACACTCTAAATTAGCCTCCACATCCCTACTACCCACCACAAGAACCACACTTCTCTGTCCATCAAGCCCAAACATACACCCAGCTTTTGGCTCACCCACAATGGTGTGCGTCGGCTCCCCAAAACACATATCCACCTCCATAAAATACATACCCACCTCCAAAAAATACCTATCCACCACCAAGGGCATACAAGAACCCTTCAGGGCCAGGTTTCCGCGGGAATCAGGCTTTCAGAAATGAAACATACACCCAGTTAAATATATCAATTATGTATGGATTTAAGTATGAAGATTAGTGTAAATTTGGGGTTTTGGTTGAAAACCTAGGAAATTAGAAATCTTGGATTTTGATTACGATTTTGAGTATGTAATTAAGAGAAAATTATATATTTGAGTTCCTAAGGTTATAGGTAAACTTTATCTTTGAAAAGTTTTGGATTCCGGGCACGTGGGCCCAAGGGCGTTTTGGTCAACTTTCCAATCAGGCTTAGGAATTTCTATAAATTAGTTTGTAATGAATATTTGAGCATATATTAATAGATTTCGTCAACTTTCCAACCTACTAGAGTGTATATACACCTCTAGCAGCCTGCTGAGCGTAGCAACATGGATGACGTTGGGATTAGGTGAGATGCACCATTCGAGGCGACCGCAGCTAGGGTAGTCTCTTTCCAATATTTGGTCAAATTTCCAATCTGCTAGAGCGTATATACACCTCTAGCAGCCTGCTAAGCGTAGAAACATGGATGACGTTGGGACTAGGTGAGTTGCACCATTCGAGACGACCACAGCTAGGGTAGTCCCTTCCAGTGTACTGTATTTACTTTTTGTCCACTGTATTCCGGACGGATGTTGTATTTTATTTCTCTTATCAGTAGTTGCTCATGTACTTATGACACCGGGTTTTTGGGATGATTTTCAATGGAATTGTACTAATTGGTATTATTTAAATTTGAATTCAAATAGTGAACTTTTATTTATAAAAAAAATAAATGAAAAACCTTAGATTTTCAAAATTATTAAAAGAGGAATTAATTGATAAGTTAGTTGGCTGGCCTGATAGTGGTGTCCGGCGCCACCACGACCCTTAGTAAAATTTTGGGTCGTGACAACATGGTATCAGAGCACTAGGTTCCCGTCGGTCTCACGAGTCATGAGCAAGTCTAGTAGAGTCTCGCGGATCGGTACGGAGACGTCTGTACTTATCCTCGGGAGGCTACAGGGCTGTTAGGAGTACTTCCCTTCTTGATTTTCTTTATCGTGCGGTTCTATTCCTTTGAGGCTTATGCATTTGATTCCTTCCTACTCAATCTTACGCGACACGAGCGCTTGCTAGAAATCAAAAAATTGAAGGATTGTAATGGCACTACAAATGTGGTGCAGGATGATTTTCCCAGTATAGTTTATTGGACTATTATAGTCGCATTCTGGAGGGATATACTATTGTTTCAACTCAGTGACAAAACTTCTAAGAATGTTGAGGATAGGCAAAGGTTTCCATGATGCTTATGAACAATTATTCCACAGTGTTGTTGTGATGGTAGGGTGTTTGCCCACGTGCCGGGGTAGTGAATTAATTGAAGGGAGGTTTACTCAGTGTGTAATCCAGGGATTTAGTATTTTATTCCCGGTAGGGAAACTCAAACGAACTGAGGATGGTCAGAAGTGGGCTGGTGGAAGTAATGAAACATGGTAATTGCAACTGTGGTGGAGTTCTCCTCCATATGGGAGAGCTGTTGTCCTAATTGGACGTTTTAAGCTTGTCATTGTTATGATCTGCTATAATTCGCCTTAGGGAAAGATATTGTGAAATATTATTGAAGATACAACTGTAAGATATCGCATGATGCGGTGGTTTAAAATCGAATCAGAATTTCTAATATTGACGGATCGATAGAGATGACCTTTAGAAAGGTTTAAACTTAGCAGCAATGGTGGATTCAAGTGTCACAAAGATAAATTTTTATTTGAGGCAACAATTGAGTAGCAAAGTATGAGTAAGGACATGTGGAAAGTGTCAGGCGATGTTTAAAATTTCTAGAAGTCCAATTATGAGAAGCAAGGTCGAGTGACCGATAAAGGAGATGAGTTCCGCCAAAGTGGGAGAGTGTCGAGGGTTGCATATGGGCTTGGTAGTACAATGACTACACTCCTTAAAGAGAGTTTGGATCGAATTGAGTATTTTAATGATTGGTGATAGAAGCCTGCAGGTATGATATGAAGTATGGGCTATTATGTGGCAGAAGATCGATGTGGCAGAAATGAGCTACTTGAAATGGAGGAGGGTGCAGCATAACCATGAATTTGGAAGGATGTAACCGTGCGTTTAATTGATGTCCCTGAGGAGCGAATGGACTTGTGCAACTGGAAGGTAAGCTCAGACTCATGATGGGCTATTTGTGTCATAGTGAATGTACCCCGTGCAGCGGTGTGGAAAGATGTCGGGAAGTGATTCCCCTAGGTAGGTTATTCCCCGTGGGTAGATTAGCGGTCGCGTGGTTGACGAAGCTTCTGCAAGGAATTATATTGGTTGTTCAACAAAGAGATCGGTCGTGCGAATGTGGTTAATGATTAAGAATATTAAATATGGGGATTTACAGGAAGATTCTGAGAAATTGCAGCAGATGATTTCTGAAGGTTATGTCTACAAGAGATAAAGGATTCTGGTGAGTTCCAGAGTTATGTAATAATGGCTTCAATCTAAGTGGGAGAGTCCCACTGCCTAAGATTGGATTACATGGTTAATTGCTTGCGAGGTCTCTGTTTATCTGCATATCGATAGGGTCTTTCAGCTACGGGAAAAGGCCATAAGTGGTAATTTGAGCGAATGAATTGTTGGAGGCATGCGACGGTTGGCCTTATTGGCTCACGTCCGGACTTAGAAAAAGGTTCAGGATTTATACCTTGTATAGATGCAAGTTTCAAAGAGAGTGATTTCGTCGGGTGCTTTGCCGAGAGAGTATTCGTGTGTTATAAGATCTATGGAGTGATTTTTGTTCGGGTCCAAGTCAGATCGGGTAGCTCTCAATAATGGTCCCAGTGAATTTAGAAGTTAAAGTGTGGTGCCCGATGATTTTGAGGCTAGAAGTACAGCTAAGAATCAAGTTTTGTAGCAGTTTATGATATGGCGCCCAGAATGTTCTATGGTGTGTTGCCTTGTGGTGTAGCATTTGAGAAATGTGAAATAATTTGTTAGATCGAGACAGCATGGTCTCGCAATTCAAGGTCACTCGGGGTGACTGTAGAGGGAGTATGTTATGCATTGAAGAGAATTAGTATTATTTCCAAATAAATCAAGGATGAATTGAAAGAAGGTGGATTGATTAGCCATAGTTGAATTTGGCATGTTAGGGTCTGTGATCCATTCATTCAGCGTGATTGAGTTATGCGTTTGATTTGTGGCGGTACGTGTGATGTTTGTCGGCCGCCGTAATTGATAACATTCTGAACCATTCTATTGTTGTGGCTTCTTAAGTGGAAGCGGATTCCGGAAGGGGATATGGTGGCTTGGACCCTTACTTGCAGATTTTCGTATTCTACAGTTATGGGAAATTACCTGTGTATTGCTATGATTCTCCTGAAGTGAGTTAAGTGCAAGGTTCTCATACGATAAAGATCTGAAAATGATAATGACTTCGGAGTTATGATGAAAAATCATGTTCTATCGTATATTGGCACATTGGGTGTGGTGAGAGGTATGGAAAGACGAAGTAAGGATCAAGGTTGCAGTTCAGCGTTGAAAAGGATGTCACGGGCTCGAACGAACAAGGAAAGGGTTGAATGATTAAAGTAAGTTGGGGTTGTCTTCAGCGTCACCTGAGATCGGTGTTTTGTAATGAGGGCTTATATCATGGTTAATGATTATTGATCGCTTATCAGCGTTAGTGCGGTCGGTGTGTTGGAGGTAAGGCCCAATTAATTGTTATGGTAGATTGTAGGAGTGTGTTCCAAAGGAAGATTGCATAAATGTGGCACGACGCCACTTGATTGATTAAAGATATAAACCAAGTATGAAGAATTGTGATGATATCGTTAAATTGAGAATGGATGCCTGGAGGGCACTCGGATTCTGAGTGTGGATTGTACTCTGGTTATGACGTTTGTTCTTGTGTATTACGAGAATAAGGAAATTAGTATGGACCTTTGAATGGTCATTGGCTTAATTTGATATGATCAGGATCGACTTGAGGTCGGTGGATGGATTTAAATGGGAATTTGGGCATTATATCAGGCTAGTTGTGTTCGTTCAGCAAGCGTTCCTTTTGGAGGAACAGTCGGGGTGTTATTTTTTCATAAGCTATTCTAGGTAATGAGGTAATACGGCTTATGAGTTGTGAGACGGATTGGTAAATTTTATCTATTGAGGTTCCACGTGGAAATGACGTGTTATGAGCAAGATGGCTCTTGAGATTCAGACTGTATATCGCACCTCAGTTGTGCTCGAGTTTTCAAGCTTATCGCGCTATATATCGCCTCAGGGATGACATTATGCACTTAGCGTGCTTGTGACCTAGATTAGGTATTTTTATCGCAATGAGAAAATTATCTCAATGTGTATCTCCTTATGTGAGTTCTACATGTGGATCGGGTGGCCTACCGCCATGGTTATACAGTGTGGATCGGGTTGCACACCGCAACAGTGTGATGATGAGTGTAGTTTTCTATATACTAATTTTGAATGTCCTGCTTCCTATTTTCTAAGGAAAGTCCGTAGTAGTGTGGAATCAGGTAATTCCTTCCAGAGTTCGATTTCCTATTGGTGTCGTGCTCGGATTGGTGGCCTATTGGCACATTGTTGCATCATATGAGATTGTGATCGCATTCAGAGTGGCTTATCACCTAAGTAGTTTGTACTGGGTGATACGAGATTATTGGATTTAGAACCAATGCAATTGGATTATGTGAAGTGAATTAAGGAGCTAAGGCCATTAGATGGTTCAGAAATGGGTAATGCCTCATGTCAGGGGTATAGACCCAATGATTTGTCGATTCAACAGTTGGTTATGAATTTCGGCACCTCTCTTCCACCGTGTCGGTGTTGTAAAGGTTAGAGCAATACCCATGTAGGTCAGGTGGTGCAATCGGAGCATCGGATTCGTGGAATTTCGATTAATTCAAACAGAAATGTTATTGTGGTCCTATGTGTAAAGTGATGCAAAGTGTGAATTCAGTAGAGTTATGCAGTCATGTTTGAGTACAGCGTACAATGATTGATATGGTGAACTTATGTTGGAAACACGCCTGGCATAGAATTTCGGATGTTGGAATTAGGCTCTAAGGCTTATTTGTTTGAATAAAAAGGAATATCTTCAGAATTGATCGAGCCAATGTGCTCACCTAAGTGGTGGTAGCACGGGAAGGTGCACAATGTGCTAAGTAGTGATTTTAGGCTACTTCGGTATAGTTCTCAGCACGTTCGAGGACAAATGTAACGACCCAACTGGTCATTTTGAGTACCAGCGCTCCGGTCAGCATTCGGAGGTCATGAACAACTTCATTTCGGGTATTATGACTTGTTCGCATGGTCAAAACTTAAATTCAGAAAGATCGGAGTTAAATTTAAATGAAAATTTTTATTTCAGAAACTTAAAGTTGAAAGAATGAACTAGGATTGGATTTTTGAGTAAACAACCTCGAAATCGGGATCTGAAGGTTCCAGCAGGTTCGTATGAGGATATCGGACTTGGGCGTATGCCCAGTTTGGGTTTTCGATAACCCGGGAGCGTTTTGGCGCCTATTGTTAAAGTTAGCATTATAGATGAAATTTCATTTGTTTAGCTTGAAGATCATTTCAGTGTTATCAATGTCCGTTTGGGATTCGAGACAGTGAATAGATCTGTATGGTGATTTTGGATTTGGGGGCTCGATCGGAAGTGAATTCGGAGGTCCGTAGGTCATTTTGGATCCATTTGGCTAAAGATAGAAACTTGAATGTTTTTGAGTAGTTTAACTGGAGGTTGACTTTTTGATATCGGGGTCGGAATCCGATTCCGAAAGTTGGAGTAGGTCTGCAATGTCAAATACGATTTGTCTGCAAAATTTTAGGTCAATCGGATGTGATTTGACAGGTCTAAACATCGGAAATAGAAGTTGGAAAGTTCAAAGTTCATAAAGCTTGAATCAGGGTGTAATTCATGGTTTTGCCGTTAATTGTTATGATTTGAGGCCTCGAGCAAGTCCATAATGTGTTTTGGGATTGGTTGGTATGATTGGTTGGGGTCCGGGGGGCCTCGGGTGGATTCCGGGTGGTCAACGAATCAAAAGTGGAATTTTGAAGAAGGCTAAATTGCAGAAGCGGCCCCGCAGAAGCGTGAAAGAAGCCGCAGAAGCGGTTGAGAGAGAAGGGGAGCAAGGACCGCTTATGAGGTCAGATATCCTTAAAAGCGGAGTCGCAAAATCGGTAGATGGCACCGCAGAAGCGTAATGGTTCGAAGGGTCGTGGGCCGCAGATGCGGTCAAGGTTCCGCAGAAGTGGGACCACATCTGCGGAAGGAGCATCGCAAAAGCGAATGGGGCTAGGCCAGGGTAAGACACAGAAGCGGCCTATTTTCCGCAAATGCTGAAATGCATAAGCGGCAATATTTCCGCAGACGCGAAAATGTCTGGAGGCAGAAGCATTGTTTTAAAAATAGGATTTTTGCCATTTCTCTCATATTTCTTATGGCTCGGGGCAATTTTGGAGAGCTTCAAGGAGGGGATTTTCGTTGTCAATGTCAAGGTGAGTTATCCCCATCACTTTTGTGTTAAATATATCAATTATGTATGGATTTAAGTATGAAGATTAGTGTAAATTTGGGGTTTTGGTTGAAAACCTGGGAAATTAGAAATCTTGGATTTTGATTACGATTTTGAGTATGGAATTAATAGAAAATTATATATTCGAGTTCCTAAGGTTATGGGTAAACTTTATCTTCGAAAAGTTTTGGATTTCGGGCATGTGGGCCCGAGGGCTTTTTGGTCAACTTTCCAATCGGGCTTAGGAATTTCTATAAATTAGTTTGGAATGAATATTTGAGCATATATTAATGGATTTGCATAACCATTGGCTAGCATTGGAGCGTGGTGCATCAATTGGAGCCTTCGGAAGAATGTAGAATGCCGGTTATGGATCTTCGGAGAAAGGTGAGTCTCCTTTCTAATCTTGTGAGTGGGAAGTTACCCCATAGGTGAAGTAAATGATTATGTGCTCCTATTTGTGGGGGCTACGTACGCACGAGGTGACGAGAGTCCGTGCGTAGCTACTATCATGTTATTGTCCGGGTAGTCTAGGACCCAAAGAGCATGTTATACATGGATTATAGTGAACCCATTTACGGTTTGAATTGCCTAAATCCCATTAAATTAGTAAATGAATTTCAAAGGGATTAAGCTTGATTTCTTAAAATTGTTAAAGGAGAAAGGGTTTTATTTGAATAAATATTCCCCGATAAGCTCTTATTTGACTGATTGAGCATGTATTCTTATGCGTATCTGTATTGCATGCATGATTCGCGAGCAGGGTATGCGTTTATTTCTGGAACGGGCCAAATGCCTTGGCAGATTAAATAGATGCATCTATGGTACGGGCCGCTCGACCCTCGGCAGTGCACAATTTACATTTCTATTGGAGCGGGCCGTCGCCTCGGCATGATTTGCGCATGCTTATCTGTTACTTGAAAATTGTAAATATGGAATTGGCCCTACGTGGCTTGATATAAACTGATAAGATAATAAAGAATTGACTTTAGAAGCCCTTGATTTATTGTTGAAGGTGTTTACCTGTTTTCTGGCTTCACAATCCGAACTTTTATACAAATCCATGATTATTCTCGCACTTATAAAATATTGCTTATTGACCTCTAGTGAGTGTCGGAGTTGGCCATATCGTCTCTACCCCTTCAAGATTAGGCGAGATACTAACTGAGTAAACGTTGATTACGTACTCATACTACACTTCTGTGCATGTTTGTTACACAGGTATATACACCTCTAGCAGCCTGCTAAACGTAGCATCATGGACAACGCTGGAACTAGGTGAGTTGCACCATTCGAGGCGACCGTAGCTTGGGTAGTGCCTTCCAGTGTATTGTATTTACTTTTCGTCCACTGTATTCCGGACGGATGTTGTAATTTATTTCTCTTATCAGTAGTTGCTCATGTACTTGTGACATCGGGTTTCTGGGATGGTTTTCAATGGAATGGTACTAATTGTTATTATTTAAATTTGAATTCAAATAGTGAACTTTTATTTATAAAAAAACGAAATGAAAAACCTTATATTTTCCAAAGTATTAAAAGAGGAATTAATTGATAAGTTAGTTGGCTGGCGTTATAGAACCCTTAGTGAAATTTTGGGTCGTGACAATACTCTGCCCCACGCTCGCTTTCCGGTGTGCAAGTCACCTCAATATAGCACTACGATGTGCAAATTCGGGGTTTCAAACCCTCAGAATATCATTTACAATCATTACTCACCTCGAACTGGCAAAATATCTAGCTCGCGACGCCCTTGCTCCTCAAATTGGCATCCACGCGCGTCGAATCTATCCGAAATAAAAAAAGAATACATCACAATATGCTAAGGGAACAAAATCCAAGTGAAAATAATAAAAAACGATCACAAATCCTGAAATTATCAAAACCCAAGCCCTGGGCCAACTCCTCGAAACTCAGAAATTTTTACATCAACGCGTTCCTTATAGCTCCATGAGTTCATACATACCAAAAGTTCTCAAATCCGACCTCAAATGGTCCTTCAAATCCCAAAATCAAATTTCAAAATCTCAAGCCCTAGTTTCTTCCATTTTAGCTTAAGTCCCATGAATTTCTAGGTGGACTACACAATATAATCGAGTTTCAAGACTAAATTTTTTAACTCAAGTCGTTTCCCTTTAAATCCCTCTTTAATCTCCACTAAGAAGCTCTCAAAATACTCAACTATGGTGGAAAATGGCTCAAAATCGCGGATGAAATGAAATTATAACATTCTTCCCAATACTGTTCCTTCTTCATCCCGATCGCGGCCATAGCCTCGCGATCGCGAAGAAAAAATACTCGAAGGCTCCAAAATACACTATGCGAACATGATATATGCAATGCGAACGCGATGCTTCCTCTATCCAAACTACGTGAACGCGGGACACCAGATGCGAACGCAAAGGGCAATGACCCCTGACTAACAATTCCTTACACGCGAACACGAAAAGACTTGTGCGAACCGAAGCTCAAATATTTAACCTTCCACGATCGTGAAGCCACAAACGCGAACGTGAAGAGAAAATTTCCTGCCTTCCAAATTTCTTCTACGCGATCGCGAAGGACAAAAACTCTGAAACATCAGAACAATTTTTCTGCAACATTTCAACTTCACAAATGGTCCGATTGACCACCTGAAACTTCCTGGAGGCCCTCGGTTCTCAATCAAATATACCAACACATCTTAAAACCTCATTCAAACTTGTTTAAATAATCATAACACCTCAAACAACACCAAATCCATCCATTCACATTGAATTCAAGCCTAAATTTTCTAAAAACTTCTGAAATACGCTTTTGATTAAAAACCCAACCAAACTACGTCCGAATGACCTGAAATGTTGCACGCACATCCCAAATGACGTAACAAAGTTACATAAACTCTCAGACCAAAATCACACCTATCAACCGGAACTTGCCAAAATACTAACTTCATTAATTCAAGCTTAATTCTACACCGGACCTCCAAAACCAATTCCGATGACACTACTAAGTCATAAATCACCTAATGAAGCTAACGAAATCATAAAATTCTGATACGAGCTCATATACAAATAAGTCAACTATTGGTCAAACCTTTCAAATTCAAAGGTTTCAACTAAAACTATTTTCTTTCTAATTCATTTCGATTTTCCTGAAACCAAAACCAACAATCTTCATCAGTCATAATACATTACTCGGGGCAAGTCGTGCCCGAGAAATGGCGATCAATGTTCAAAAGCTCAAAATTACCGCTCGGGTCGTCACATCCTCTCCCACTTAAACACACGTTCATACTCGAACGTACCCAGAGTTGTTCTAAAAGTCAATCATTCGTTGAATAACCTTACCATGCATATACCCGATGGTGATCCCACATCACTCTATCTAATATAGGTCTAATAACACCTTTTAACTAAAATTGCACAATCTAGTCTAGCCCATAAATCGTAGAACTACATTTTCACTTCTAAACCCATCAATACAATTTAAACCTCATACCTATACTCTAAATAGGCCCGAACCAGCTATAATAACCCCTGCCTGCAACCTAAAGTGCAATTATCTGATATATCACGTAACTTAAACACATATAGTGATAATTTCCATTCACAACAGCTGCACGCAACACCCGAATACTAGTAGAAAACCTCTTATTAACTAAAGTCTCATTCCAACACTTCCATATACTGCCAATGATAAATGAGACATGCAATAAACCATAACCATTTCTCAGATCAACCATCTATAAGGTTACTTCTCCTTTGACAAGGACCATAGCAAATTTCTGAACCGAACCTCGATATTTATCCATCAAGCAAGCTAAAATCGAATCAGTTTGTATCAGTACAGACCCCAACGACATCATCTAATCCAACATAATTACTCTGGTGACATGACACACCAAGAGAAGCTAAGGCAAAAACTTGCGTAGTCTGCGCACCAATAAGCAACAATTCATACATACTCACATCATGAAACTGACTCAAAAGTTGTATCTCAAGCTCACCAGTATCAACACAACACACGGCTGAGAACTCATTTTGCATTATAGAAATAGAAAATACTAATCTAACCTGTAAGATCATATCTCCACATAGCTTCACTACAATGCATGATCCTAACCAAACATGTCTACACGTAAGACACCTCAAGTTGCTATGCTCAAAATTGACAACCATGCACAATCTGATGTCTGGAACCAAAGAAAATCATTAGACCCTCGGTGAAACAAGTAACATATACCACACAAACACGATAGGACATAACCGATACACCATTCACTGAGCAACACCCAATTATTCTTCGCGCTCGACTTCCACTATGAACCCCAATAGGACCGCACCATATGTGCCAATAACCAACAAATCATAACGTCTCGCAACACATAAAGGAAACTCATAGATCTTCCAGATCACTAGTAATTTCAATAACGGATGAATCAACTTACCCCTTAACAATACAATTCGGGGCCAACCAAGCCGACTCAAGCTAGAAGACGTATCCACATTGGCCTGCCAACGAACTCCTTGCCAAGGAAGCCTGAAGTTGCTACTTCCACTACTATAACTCCTGCCAGATCCATACGATACGGTGTCCGGTACCAAAATCAATACCAAAATCCACAACCTCGCCCAGAAACATGCCTGGCCTTAAGAAAAACACTAGAACTGAATCAATATAAGGATCATCAACACTGACACTCATCAAAAGATCCCAAGTAAGAAAGACAATCCTTCCCAACCATCCGGTGGGTCTTCAAAATATAAAACCACTCTACCAGGATATACTCAAATGCACCTCGCTACTCAACCCGTGGCATTTCCGGCATAGCCAGTAGCACAATAGTCCAGAATAATCAAACATGGAGACAACTAGTCTAACCACAATCATATCCAATATCTAACATACCAAGTAATGAAATATCCACTCAGGCCTCTAAAATCCCGATATTTGCTAAACAGTGCCGATACACACAGTCCATAACCACAACATAGCCTGAATATAGGAACTTCCATCTCCAATACACACGGCACATGAATCACCATATCCGATCCCAATTTCTTCATACAAATACATGCCACACTTCCAATACCTAGTAATTTCACAAGAGATACTCAAAATTCTTCTATGCCACCAAGCAAACTCGAATATCAACAGTCGATCCATCCTGAAAGTGCTGCAATACTGTCGAAGTACTATAAACTTAATCACATTACCTTTTCTGAAACATATACCCTCGTCAAATCACCATGATTAGCAATACCATTCCCTTAATCATCCGAAGATCATTCACCTTAATCATCTGAAGCTCATTTTTATAATCACCTAAAACTGCCCCTGCTGCCTAAGAATTTTATGACTTTCCATTCAAAACTGATCCATCACCTTACACACGCAAATTCCAATCCTCCATATAATATCACATATATCATACCATCCTAGGATAACATGAGAACCTCATCTCCCTTTTGAGCCACAAACATCTACGTACTCAACTGTCACACCTCCTTTTTGCGCTACCGGCGCACCGAAATGGTGTAGTAGAGGGAGTTTTTCCAATTAAAGGACAATCAAAACGGGATTCATTTATTAAGAGTTCGAGACACCACTTGAGAGATTTATGGTGTCACAAGTCATCCTTTAAATCCTGAATCGAGGAAAAAGTTGACTCCGTATTACAGTCTACGAATCAGAAATCCAGATAAGGAATTCTGTTAACCCGGGAGAAGGTGTTAGGCATTCCCGAGTTTCGTGGTTCTAGCACGGTGGTTTAACTGCTATATTCGGCTTAATTATCTAATTTTATAACATGCTTTAACTTATGTGAGAATTTTAACTTTTTATCCATTTTTATTCAATATGTATTTTTAAAGGTAGGTTGAACGTCCTTTAAAGCGTGCTTCCGGATCGCGTCACATGAAGTGCACCCAACATCCTAAGCACACTCTATTAAACATTTTGGGATTTGATTTGGGTCGCATGAAATGCACACCCGCGTTTAGGAATGTAATTTTATTAAAATCGCGTCTAAAGAGTCTAACGCGTTATTAGTTTTTTGGAAGGCCGTGAAATTAGCTAAACGGCATGTCCCGAATTTCTAAGTATTTGAATAACCAATTATTGAGGGCCCCACAATTTTGTATTTTATTGGGCGAGGCTCGTCTCATTTTATTTTTAAAAAGGCAAGCCTAAAAGCAACTACGATTTTCAATTTTGTTTTGTCTCTAAAAGAAAAGAAAAGGTCCTAATTAATTAATATTAAAGTTCGGTCTTCAAATTCAAGTCAGGGCCCAAACAAAAGGAAGAACCTTTTAATTTGAACCCACTACCTAACTCAAAACCCAAACTTGTCATTTTTTAAAAAAACTAACGAATCAGTTGTTATTTCAATCATGGCCCAAAGAGCCCAAACCACATGTCCTGGCGGAAACCCCAATAATTCCAAACTGGGCCTGAGATTAAACTAAGTCCAAAACTGGCCAATCCGTGTGGGAGCTATGGAGGGATCGAATCCCCAAAGGGCAATCCAACGAATTGCTAAATCGTCTGCCTAACTTCAACTCACTCTCGTGAATGAGCTCCACTTTCTTGACAAAGGGAGCTAAATATGCACCTACTTAAATCAATTAAATATCAATCATTTCAGATTCATTTCATGCACATATTATTGTTTTAGATTAAATATTCACGCGTCCAAACTAATGAACCATTGCCAGCACTTTGAGAGATTACTAATTAAAGTGATCTTAACACAAACACTCAGAAACAATCCTTTCCCTATCAGTTGATGAAATGCTACCTGAATTAACAAATAATATGAGAACTAACACGTCATAGTACAAACTAATTTAACAGTCCAACATGCTGATTTTAATTAAGGAAATCAAAAACTAAATGCTAATGCGCGTGGTAACATAAGTTGTAACCCATATCTACTACACAGTCTAATTTTTCAGTCTTAATTATGCCATCCCAAGCATTACAGTCCAGTTTTCAGCTTTAACAATAATTGGAGCAGTTCTATATAATCAGAGCTTTACAACATTTAACTACCCTACTTAGATTATAATTAAACTCGGCTATGAACGAGTGTGAACAAGGAAATAACAGTGGACAGTAGTATCAATCATAAAGCCAAGCTAAATCAATTTCCATTTCATCTCTTGAATCAAATATAAATTCAGGGATTCAGAACTTGTACCTGGGATATAAACAACAAGAGAAAGGTGATCAACAGTTATGGATGTCACAACAGCAGATCGAAGCTAAGTTCACAGCTCAATATTCAGCATCAAATCATTCCAGAATTGAATTTTGAAAACACAGCATCCATAAGCAATCGGGTGAACTTGACTAAACCCAATCAACAGGAAATTAAATCCAGTAATCAAACACAAATAGCCAGTGACACGCCAATTAACTCGACTAAACATATTCAATTCAAATTGACTCCAAATCCTATCAAACTCCAAATATCAAACAGAAGTAAAAGGGATTCGAACTGTAATTTTTTTTTTTTTGGTTTTTGAACATAGCTAACATTTGAACTCACACTAGAATTCAAAGATGAACTAGAGAGAAGCAATCAAACAATATTTTTTTTGGATTTTTCTATATTCCTATTGTTTTTGTCTTTTGAATGTTTAGTAATCTATTTCAGATCTAAAGAGTTGAGAAAATGCTTTTGGGGGGACTTTTTGGGCTCTCAAATGTTTTGGAATCTATGTGTATCCGTTATCCCTCTCTAAAAAAGAACTCCCCTTATATGTTTTTTCAAACTCTTTTTCTCCTGATTTTAGGCAACTACTGGACAAAAAACAATTGATTTATTTTAGGCCTTAAAATCATAAAGTTGTCTTCCACTATTAGTTGTCTTTTTACTATTTAATAACACTTATCTTTGTCTTATTCAATCCTTTAGCAACCCCTCTTAATCATTAAAGGTTTAAATTTGAAATAATCCCTGAATTATCCCTGAGATCCCTTGTTAATCCTAAGGGTTCCTTAAATGTCCGGATTATATTACATTTGAAATTTCACTATTTAATTAAGACAAATGAACAATTCGAATGAGAACAAACATATAGTAAGCATTGGAGAAAGATGAGAATCCAGGTTTTAAACACAAGTTAGAAACAATTTTGACTACAATCTGAACTTCAAAACAAATGTGAACTCCTAATGTTCAAGGGAAATTTTTGATTATGGCTAAAAGGTTAATGAATCATTTAAAACGCTGAATCACAACAAGGGAACACAATCCTAACTCTAAAATCAGATACTTAAAGAAACAAATTATTCGACGAAACGACTCGATAATTTATAGCAAGTCAATCAATTAGAAAAATGGACCAAGAAAAAGAAAAAAATTCAGAGTAAGACTAAACTAACGGAAAAACGTATTCAAACTCCAAACTACGACCCAATCTATACCAGAAAACCCCAAAGCAGTGTAGCAATTATCAATTTTAGCATATCTAAATTAAAAACTGAAATCATATGCAAAGTAATGGTAATTCTTATCATTTTACGATTATATACAAGAGCTAAACAAACTAACCTAAACTCATGGACTTCTATATTGAAACTAAAACGCGGCTGAAGAGACGAAGCAAAACAGAACAAAACTAATACTAACAGATGAAACAAACAGAAAGCAGTAGATAAATTAAATTAATGAGGAAGAAAAGAAATGTGAAATAACCTCAAAACCAGCCCGGACCCGCCTTGAACTTGAAAATTCTGATTCTCACGTTTGAAGTTGAAATGAACCTTAATCGAGTGTTCTCGACTGGGAACACATGACTAAGGTCAATTACGACCTCAATTTTCCAACATGCATCCATTCCTGGGTTCGAGTTTTCTTGGGGTTCATTCACTCGAACTCAAATTCGACAAGTGTGAACCAAAGTCGAGGAAAACTAAGTATGGATTTGGGGTGAGGGTAGTCAGGCAGTGATATGGTGTTAATTTGGTGGTGATTAGGTTCATTAGGGTTCGGGGTCAATTCTCAATCTGATATTCGACAAGATCGGCAGGGATTCGAGGTTGACTGTTAGCATGGTTGGAACAGGGAGGTATAAGGGAGTTCAGGGTGTGAAGATGGGGTCATTTGGTGATTGACCGTTACCGTGGGCAATTTCCGATGAGCGTTCAGCGACGGAGTAGAGTGGAAGGGTCTGTCTCTGATGTTTGGGAGACGAAAGAGAGGGGGTTTGGATTGGGGGGGTAGGGTATTGAGATTTTGGTATATTCAACTTAGATTCTTAATCCAAACCGTTGGATTATAACATCCAACGTCTACAATCAAGTGAAATAATAAAAAACACGGTCGTTTAGGTTTCTATGCAGCTTGGTCCGGTTATTGAGGCGAACGGGTCGGGTTGTGAGGGCGGTTTGTGATCTTTTGATCACGCTGATTCTACGGTCCAGATTAATCATGACCAAAATGTCGTCGTTTGGTCTTCAAAAGTGTGGACCGGGTTGTGGCAGGTTTTGGGCTGGTTTGGGAATGGGCCTGGTCCGTTGTTCTCTTGTTTCCATTTCTCTTCTTTTCTTTTTTTAACTTCTTTTTAATTCCTAATTACAAAAATTCTAAAATAAATTGTAAAACCCAAAATTAACATTAGAAAATACTAATTAACCCTTAATAATAATTATCACACAAATTTAAATACAAAGAAATAAAATCACACAATTTAGACATTAAATGTTAAAATGCAAAGCACATTATGTTTTTGTTATTTTTCCATTTTTTGTACAAAACAAACTCAACTACTCCTAATTGTAGAATTTAATCATAAATACAAATGCAACATATTTTGTATTTTCCATAATTTAAACAAATAATCATGTACACACAAACAACAACAATAAGAGAAAAATAACACCAAATTCGCAAAAATTGCAAGAAACACAAAACTATTTTATTTTGGATTTTTCGGAGTAATTCTCATATAGGGCAAAAATCACATGCTCACAGCTGCCCCTCTTTGCTCGTAAACACAAAGTGTTTTCGTGCAAAGATAAAGTGAGCGGATACGAGCAATTTTTTCCCATTCGAGTACTCCTTGTGAAGCATTTTTTGAAATATTTCACCGAACCTTTACTTCAAAAGGACTCCTACATATCCTTGGCTAAAAAGGAATCAGGTCAATGTTGTTCGGGCAGTTTCGGTAGCTAGAACTACCATGAAACTGTGATCTTGTTGTTGTTGCTGTTGTTGTTGCTGCTACTGATTACCTACCTCCTTATTACACCATGCTAAACAGAAAATAAGAAGCTAGAATAAACTAGTCTATAAATCATAAAATCTTATCTAGATCTTAGGCTTGCTCTTGTCACCTTGATTTCTTGTTGGCTTGCTTTCTCTGATGTTTCTGACTTGACTTGACAGCCTCTCTTGATTGTCGAACTTGAATTGAACTGTTTATTTACTTTTCTTGAGCTTCGGATTATTTTCCTTCGTAGCTTGAACTGCTTTCTTCCAATTTCTGAACTTGGATTTATGTTGGGGATCTTGTTGTGATCCTCCGCTTTACTGACTGCAAACTTCAATGTATTCCTCTATTATATGGGCGGGCTCCGAATTTCAAAACTTGAAATGTAAATGTTGAAATGTATTCCTCTGATATACGGGCGGGCTCCCGACTTCATTTTCTTGGAATGTAAAGACTGAAATGTATTCCTCTGTTATATGGGCGGGCTCCCAACTTCAACACTTGAAATGTAAATACTGAAATGTATTCCTCTATTATATGTGCGGGCTCCCAACTTCAACACTTGAAATGTAAAGACTGAAATGTATTTCTCTGTTATACGGGCGAGGCTCCCGACTTCAATCTTCGACTTAAAATGTATTCCTCTGTTATACGGGCGGGCTCCCGACTTCGACCTTCAACTTAAATGTATTCCTCTGTTACACATGCGAGCTCCCGACTTCGACCTTCAACTTAAATATATTCCTCTGTTATACGGGCGGGCTCCCGACTTCGACCTTCAACTTAAATGTATTCCTCTGTTATACGGGCGGGCTCCTGACTTCAACCTTCAACTTAAAATGTATTCCTCTATTATACGGGCAGGCTCCCGACTTTACCTTCAACCTAAAATGTATTTCTCTGTTATACGGGCGGGCTCCCGACTTCAATATTTAACTACAAATATATTCCTCTATTATACGGGCGGGCTCCCGACTTCAATCTTCAACTTAAAATGTATTCCTCCTTTATTCGAGCGGGCTCCCGACTTCAATCTTTCAAATGTATTCCTTTGTTATACGTGCGGGCTCCCGATTCAATCTTCAAACTTGAAATGTATTCCTCTGTTATACGGGGTGGCTCCCGACTTCAATCTTCAAACTTGAAATGTATTCCACTGTTATACGGGCGGGCTTCCGACTTCAATCTTCAACTTAAACTATATTCCTCTGTTATATAGGCAGGCTCCTGACTTCAATCTTCATCTTTTAGTTCTGTCTGCTGGGGATACAACTCCCTTCCTTAAAACTTGTTATTTTCTTCCTTTTAACACTGCTCGGGATAACACTAGCTCAAAGACCACTTACTTTAAGACTGGTGTTATCTTTCTTCTTATCCAAGTAGATATCTGACTTCCAGAAAGTTTTCAAAAAGAAAGGAAAATTTTCTGTCCCAGTTTGATAATCTTCCTTGTTGCATGCCTTTCTTCCATCAATGTTGTATCCTTTACCTGATTCAAATCAAAGAAAATCTGTTAGTTTAAAATGTGGTGAGTGGTCGTGCCACTCCTGCTGGAGGTGGTTTTTCCTTTTCTCCTTTCCTGCTCTGCGTTCCATTGTGCTATCAAAATTTGTTAGGGATGATGTTATCTGTTGGGGATGATATTCCTCCTGGCCTTACAATGGCACAGCCGATAACTTCCAACCTTCTTGATGATTCCTTTTCCGCCAACTTCTCAAATGTTGTTTTCCCCCCTTCGCTCTATATTTTCCTCGAAATCCTAGACCAATCCCTTATTTTGGTCTTGCAACAAATGTATTTCTCGTTCCATTGTATTATCTTGGGACCGTCCTATCCGCATTTTTGTTTTGCACCATCTTGGAAACTGGTAGTAAGATCTAAAAATCCTTCTAAAAAACAAAATACTTATTGAAAAATCTCAAACAAAAGAAATGAAACGATGATTTCAAAAGATAGAAAAAGAAAAATATTTCTAAACAACTACTGGGGAAAGAAAAGGAAAGAACTTATCTGGATGGTGTAGCCGATCCCAATGATCATGTTGTGCATTCCGGATTCAACAACCCAGTCTATTTATATCAATCAATCTGTCTGGTGGCCCTACTTTGCTTTTCAAAGGCCCAGTAATCCAACTCTTTCCCGAATCTGCATCTTTGTTCTGCTTGTTGCCTCGATGAGCCCTTTATGTCAACCTTATCCCATTCGTCCCCTTTTTAACATCTTTGTCGCCGTATAGTGCCCTTCGAGGGGGTTTCACTAATAAGACTCTCTCATTTCTCTCAACTGACGTCGCCCTATGGTGCCCGTGAAGGTTTTCACCGATAAGACTCTATCATTTTATTTCTCTCAACTTCCGTCGCCTTATGGTGCCAGTGAATGTTTTCACCGATAAGACTCTCTCATTTTTTTATTTTTTTTCAGCTGGGGATTGGAGTGTTACCCATAAGACTCTCTATGCTAAGGATTCTTTGGCTATCAATTCTCTTCAGCTTATGATCCTCTTTCTGCTGGGGATTAGATTGTTATTACTGTCTTCCATTCACTTGACTTGGTACTTATCGGATACCGATCGGGAGGTATTTTTCGATATCAGTTGGGGATTGAAATTCTTGGTATAATGGCTTAAAAGAAAAAAGGTATCAAGAATTTTAAAATAACTTTGGTATAACTCTTGGAATCAAATTTCTTTTCCAAAATTTAAAAACATAACTTCTGCCCGAGTTTTATTGCTTGGGGATCTTTTGACTTTAATTACACAATGACCGAGCCGTGGGGCACCTACGTATCCTCTTTGAGGAATCAGGTCGAACGTAGTTCACTCTGAATCCTTTTTTTTGTGACTTTTCTTTTGTCTTGTTTTCATTTTTCTTTTCTCTTTTTTTTTTCAATTTTATTACCGATTCCAAGAGAGGGGTATGAAAGAATAAATAAGGCTCAAAAGGGGAGATAAAGGTTAAAGTGTTTGGATAGAAGAACAAATTGCCTCCATCATTCATTCTTCGATAAATTCCAAGTACAAACAAACATCAATTACAATCAAAGAAATCATACATAATATCTCTTGAGTGCATCAGAATTGATAGCCATGTCGATACATCTTCCTTCGACATCTGTCAAGCATAAAGCACCATTGGATAGCACTCTGGTCACAATAAAGGGCCCTTGCCAGTTCGGGGCAACCTTTCCCTTTGCTTCGGCCTGATGTGGAAGGATTCGTTTCAACACTTGCTGTCCTACTTCAAATTTCCTGGGACGCACCTTCTTATTATATGTTATTGCCATCCTCTTTTGATATAATTGGCCATGACATACTGCTGCCAATCTCTTTTCATCAATAAAAATCAATTGCTCCAATCGGGCTTTAACCCACTCATCGTCATCAATCTCAGCCTCGGTGACAATCCGGAGAGACGGTATTTCAACTTCTGCTGGTATCACTGCTTCAGTTATGTATACCAACAAATAAGGAGTTGCACCTACTAAAGTACGACCAGTAGTGCTATAACCTAACAATGCAAATGGTAACTTTTCATTCCATTGTCTGGACCCTTCTACCATTTTCCTCAATATCTTCTTTATATTCTTGTTGGCTGCCTCAACCGCTCCATTTTCTTTGGGACGATATGGGGTGGAATTTTGGTGTGTAATCTTAAACTGTTGACATACTTCTATCATAAAATTGCTATTAAGATTAGCACCATTATCCGTGATTATCACCTTTGGGATCCCAAATCTACAGATGATATGGGAATGAACAAAATCCACCACTACCTTCTTGGTTACCGACTTGAATGTTTTAGCTTCAACCCACTTGGTAAAATAGTCGATGGTTACTAGAATAAACATATGACCGTTGGAAGTTGTCGGCTTGATGGGTCCAATGACATCCATGCCGCATGCAACAAAGGGCCATGGTGCTGACATCGTGTGTAATTCTATTGGTGGAGAATGAATTAGATCTCCGTGTATCTGATACTGATGGCATTTCCGCACGAAACCGATACAATCACGCTCCATAGTGAGCTAATAATATCCTGCTCGAAGAATCTTCTTCGCCAATACATATCTGCTTATGTGCGGCCTACACACTACAGAATGTACCTCTGCCATAACTGTCGTGGCTTGACTTGCATCTATACATCTCAGCAATCCCATGTCCGGTGTCCTTTTGTACAACACTCCTCCACTATGGAAAAATCCATTGGCCAACCGCCGAATGGCCCTCTTTTGATCTTACATGGCCTGCTCCGGATATATCCCCATCGTGAGGTATTCCTTGACATTATAGAACGATGGTTCTCCATCTAGTTCTTCCTCTATCATGTTACAATAAGCATGTTGATCATGAACCTAAATGTGCAACGGATCAATATGAATTTTATCCGGATGGTCCAACATCGATGCTAAGGTAGGCAAAGGATAGACAACTTCATTATGAACTTTTGGGATGTGCCTAAATTCCACTGATCGAAACCGTTGACACAGATCGTGCAAACATTATCTATACGGTATGAGCTTCAAATTCTGCATTTCCCATTCACCTTGAATTTTATATACCAAGAAGTTTAAGTCTCCCATGACCAAGACATCCTGGACATCCATGTATGTAGCTAACCGCAAGCCTAAAATGCATGCCTCATACTCAGCCATATTGTTGGTACAATAGAAACGTAGCTGAGCCGTAACAGGATAATGATGTCTTGTTTCAAAAATAAGTACCGCTCCTATTCCAACTCCCTTCGCATTTTCCTCTCCATCAAAGAAAAGCTTCCACCATGGTTCCTCGATCAACTCCAGCTCGTCGACATGTATCACTTTTTCATCAGGAAAATACGTCCTTAATGGCTCGTATTCTTCATCAACCGGATTCTCAGCCAAGTGATCGGCCAATGCTTGGGCTTTCATTGCCGTCCTCGTCACATAGACGATGTCGAATTCCGTGAGAAATATTTTTCATTTCGCCAATCTCCCTATGGGCATAGGCTTCTGGAAAATATACTTCAATGGGTCCAGACGAGATAGATGACAAATAATGTTTCAGCTTCTGTGCCACCTAAGTTAGGGGGCAATACGTCTTCTCAAGTTGAGTGTACTTAACCTCATAAACCGTAAACTTCTTGCTGAGGTAATAGATAGCCTGCTCCTTCCTTCCTATGATGTTGTGTTGCCCCAGTACACAACCAAATAAATTCTCCAGGACCGTTAGATAAAGAATCAGCAGTCTCCCTGGCTCGGGTGGAACCAGCATAGGTGGATTTGATAAATACCCCTTGATCTGATCAAATGCCTCCTAACATTCTGTCATCCATTATACCGCAGCATCTTTCTTTAGTAGCCGAAAAATGAGTTCACAAGTCGCCTTGAGTTGATCGATAAACCTGCTGAGATAATTCAACCTTCCCAACAGACTCATTACTTCTATTTTGTTCTTTGGGTGTGGCAACTCCTGAATGGATTTGATCTTTGATGGGTCCAACCCAATGCCTCGTTGACTGACTCTGAATCCCAACAGCTTCACAGATGGAACAACAAATGCGCATTTAGCAGGGTTGAGCTTAATATCGTACCTTCGAAGTCTTTGAAAAAACTTCCTTAAGTCTCTTATGTGATCTGCCTGATGCTTGGATTTTATAATCACATCATCCATGTATACCTCAATCTCTTTGTGTATCATATCATGAAACACAGTAGTTATTGCCCTCATGTACGTTGCTCCAGCATTTTTCAAACCAAATGGCATTACCCAATAGCAATAAGTTCCCCATGCGTGATGAAAGTTGTCTTCTCTGCATCTTCCTCGTCCATCAAAATCTAATGATGCCCAGCATAGCAATCCATAAAAGACCTGATCTCACTCTTGGCACAATTATCCATCAAGATATGGATGTTGGGTAATGATAAGTTATCCTTTGGGCTTGCTCTATTCAGATTGCGGTAGTCGACACATACCCGGATTTTTCCATCTTTCTTCGGCACTGGCACCACATTAGCCAACCAATTAGGATATCGAGTAACCCGAATAACCTTTGTATTCAGCTGCTTGGTTACTTCTTCCTTAATCTTCACATTCATGTCTGTTTTGAAATTCCTCAGTTTCTTCTTGACCGGAGGACATGCCGGGTCAGTGGGTAACTTGTGAGCAACTAAATCGGTGCTCAAACCCGGCATGTCGTCGTATGACCATGCAAAAACATCCTTGAACTCAACAAGTGCTTTGATTGATTCTTCCTTGATGTTCGGTTCAATGTGGATGCTTATTTTAGTTTGCCGAACGTCATCTGCATCCCCTAGATTAATGTCTTCCATGTCATTTAAGTTGGGCTTGACTTTTTTTTTTCAAATTGGCTTAACTCTCTGTTAATTTCCACGAAGGCTTCATCCTCATCGTATTCCGACACATTATCATATTCTACCTCTTGCACTACCAGTTCAAAATTAGATTGATTTTTTAAACTAGGTTGAAGATCCGTCGTGCATGCCATGTAATTAAGACTAGTATAAAGAGAATTGCTCAGAAAAGGAAAGAAGAAACCAAAATTAAAACAAAATAAAGAGTAAAGAAGAAACTTTTATTGATTGAAATACGGGATAAGAAGGTTTCACACTTTTGACGAGTACAAAATAAAAGAAAACTGGATTACAACCCTGGAATAATTGTTGACCTTGGCCTTAGGCCCTACAAAATGCACAACTGCGTGGCTGGATCCTTCCCCAGCTTCTACCATGTTGACTTCAGCGAATAATCTTTCAAAACCTTCATCTAAATCTCCATTTACACCACTTAGTGGCCCTGTAACCTGTGATACTAGTTTTCTTTTGACGCTCGGCCTGACAAAAGATCGGGACAAGCGTGGGATTGGCTTGGGAAGGACCCATGCCCTCTTCTTCATCTTCTTGGACCGTCGCACATCCGCTGATGTAGGCTTAAACCCCAACCCAAATGTATCTAAATTCTTGGGCAAAGAAACTGGTTGAATAAAACCCTGAAGATCAACGCCCAAACCTTTGCCTGGCACAAACCCATTCTTTAACATCTCAGAGGCCACCATGATTGTTGGAGCCTCTATTCGGGGAAGTGGAATGTTTTCACCTCAGGAACTTTGTCCACTAAAACCGCATCGAAAACCTGGTAAACCCACGGCCCCTTGTCATCATCAGTATCTATGAAGGGTATGATGGCATCACTTACAGCGCATGTGTTGTCTTCCCCATGCACTACGATCTCTTGTCTATCCCACTCGAACATGACCATCTGGTGTAGTGTAGAAGGCACTACTTTGGCAGTGTGAATCTATGGTCACCCTAACAGAAGATTATACGACACTGCAATGCCTAACACCTGAAACTCCATGGTGAACTCGACTGGGCCAATTGTCAATTCAAGTATGATGTCACCCACTGTGTCTGTACCACCACCATCAAACCCTTGAACGCATATGTTGTTCTTGTGAATTCTGTCATTATCAACCTTCTACTTGTTCAAGGTAGACAACGAGCAAATATTGGAACTGGACCCATTATCGATCAATACTCGAGTGACTACCGAGTCTTCATATTTCACGGTCAAATAGAGAGCTTTATTATGTTCCATACCTTCCACGAGTAACTCATCATCAGAAAATGTCACCCGGTTCACCTCAAAAATCTTGTTTGCTATTTTCTCTAGATGGTTCACAGAGATCTTATCCGGCACATGGGCTTCATTCAGAATTTTCATCAATTCCCGGTGGTGATCGTCTGAATGTATTAGTAATGATAGCAATGAGATCTGTGCCGGAGTTTTCCTCAGCTGCTCCACAATGGAGTAATCTTATGCCTTCATCTTCTTCAAAAACTCCTCCGCTTCTTCCTCCGTCACTGGCTTCTTTATCGCTACAGGATTAGCCCTTCTTAATTCTGCGGGAGCAAAACACATTCCCGAACGAGTTAACCCCTAGGCCTCACATACTTCTTCCACCACTTCCTTTCCTTTATGCATCACTGTCACTTGACTGTAGTTCCATGGCACGGCTTTCTCCCTGATTATCGGTAACTACTTTACTGGCCGGATAACAAGTAGTTCTATGTGGACTCCCTTCACAACTACCATATGTGTGCTTGATACTCCCTACAGCACTACCTTGACCGGCTCTGACTTCTTTGCAGCAACAGACGAACTCGTCCCTATCACTACCACTAGATTGTTGTCTATCCTTTCCAATTATGCCACTGCTTTTCCACAGGCCGACTTTTCTTTTGGGCTAGCATGGATCATCATTACTGTTTGTGAGGGTTTCTTGAGATCCCATCCTTCGTGCACTAGTTCGATCATGTAGGCCTCATGGTGCACTGACAATGTGTTCTGATTGATGTTGGGTGCCTCTGGTGCCTGAACCTCGATCTTATTTGTGTAAATAAGATCTTGCACGGCAGTCTTCAACTTCCAACATTTCTCAGTATCATGCCCGGGAGCCCCCAAACAATATTCACAGCTTATTGAATGGTCCAGATTTCTGGGAAGGGGATTAGGCAATTTGGTCTCAACGGGACTCAACAGGCCTAACTGCCTCAATTTGTGGAATAGAGTAGTATAGGTTTCTCCCAATGGAGTAAATGTTCTCTGCTTCTGTACCCTCTAATTCCTGAAAGCTTGATTTCCCTGGAAACCTGACGCTGGAAGATTTCTGTAGGCCCTTGGGGGTGGATATTTGTTTTGTGGGGGTGGGTATATATTTTGGGTAGTTGGTGCACGCCATTGCTGGTGAACCGGTGGCTGTGTATATGTTTGGGCGTGATGGACGGAAAAATATGGCTCTGGGTAGTATGGTTGTGGAGGGCTATATGGGTTGTATGGGTAGCTCGGGTGGTGGGGTCTGGGCTGGTAGTAGGGTGAAGGACCTCTAGATTCGGACCAATTGCCTGCTTCGACTGTCGCAATTTCATTTTTCTTCTTTTTCCCTAGCACACCTCCTGTGCCGCTCTGGATAACTTGAGTGGTGGCTTTGATTGCCAAGTAACTCATTATTTTATTAGACTTGAGTCCCTCTTTAATCATACCGCTCATTTTCACCACTTCATTGAACAATTTGACAATCGCCGTCACCAAGTGACCAAAGTAAGTTGGCTCCAAAGCTTGCAGAAAGTAATGGACCATCTCTCCTTGTCACACCTCCCTTTTTCGCTATTTATTCACACCCCGGGAAGGGATATAATAAAAGGAAAGAGTTTTTCCAATTTAAGGACAGTCGGAACGGGATTTATTTATTTAAAATTCAGAGTCGCCACTTGGGAAAATAATGGTGTCCCAAGTCATCGGTTTAATCCCAAACCGAGGAAAGTTTGACTCTGTTACAGTCTGCGAACTAGAAATCCGGATAAGGAATTCTGTTAGTCTGGGAGAAGGTATTAGGCACTCCCGAATTCCGTGGTTCTATCACGGTCGATCAACTGTTGTATTTGTTTTTTATTTGATTTCTATATATTGTTCATTTTTATGTGCATTTATTAATATTCCGCTTTATCATTTTTATAAGAATTGCAACGTTGTGAAAATGTATTTCGGGCCACACCGTACTAGTACGCCTATTGATTTTAATACATTTTGACTTCGTTGAGATTTAGATTTGGGTCACATAAATATGCACCCATACTTGAGAAAGCGTATTATAAATCGCGCCTAAAACATCTACGTCTATTAACTTTGGGAAAGACCGTGAAATTCGCTAAACGGTCCTTCTGAAACTAAAATTTTTATATAGGAATTTATTTGAGGGCCCCACAATTATATATCTAAAGCGGCGAGGCTCGTATTATTTTTCATCTCATTTTTATTAAGGCCAATCCTAGGACAAACTATATTCTCTACTTATTTTATTCCTAGAAATAAGAAGGAAATAAATCTAAAACAATGTCTCATTTTAAATGGTTGAACTTTAAAATATTTAGCGGACTATAACCCAACCAATCAGGCTCATGATGAAAGCCCAACTTTTATTATTCATTGGCTAATTTCAAATCAGATGTCAAATATGTGTAATGGTTTTTAAAATGCTCAGGGCCATGGACTCGTACGAAATCAGGATATTTTTTGTTTTGGGCTTGGTTGAAGCCCAATGTGGTATCCTGTCCTATAGCCATTGGATTAATTAAATCCAGCTTGGGCCTGAGTGCTGGACCACAAGTTAGAATGTCCAGGCCAAATGGCCTGAATCAGTCCAATTACTGGACCAAACGGACAAGCCCAATGGCTAACAGAATAATTTATTCTTATATTTTTACATAATTGAACCAATATTCAGAGAAATATATGATTGAACCATTCCTGTTGGATTACTATTTTTTATTCAATTGGACACATGAAGCCTAAACTACATAAAATATACTCAGATTAAATTGCAAACTTCATTCATACTGAAGAACTTATTTTATATCCATTACTAGAACTTAATACGATTTTTATAGTTGAATTAGTCTAAGCACATCACGGCTATTAACAACATTCGAATCAAATAAGAGCATGCTTTCAAAATTTAAAACTAGCTAATACAAAATTAAATCTAACAAATACATTTTTTGAGATTTTCGTTACATTCTAATAGTTTGTAACTGTTGAAGATCCAGAAAATTTAACTAGAACAAATTTTAACATTGCTTCCAATTTACTAATCTCTAATCTAATATAGCTGTCCTACTACTAACATACCTCAAATGTAATTATTTCTACAGTAATTAAACTAAACTACTGTAAAATCCAACAGTCCGAGTCCATACAGTCTAGTTATACATGTTAATGACTCCTAATGCACACGAATATACTAATTCTATATTGATAAAAATAGAAATAACAGTAAACTAATAGGATCTGTCAAACAACTTTATTTCTTCAAACTTGTGATTACATCGTCAAGTATTAGAAGTGTACCTAGAAGTAGGATGAAAATTGATGAGAAAACTAACATAAAACAGGGATCAATAACCACAGCAACACAGCAATCAGTAAATACAGCTTCAGCACCCAAATCCAAACCACGTAGAACCTGAATCAACAGATAAAATGCCAATTGCAGGAGAATTTCAGCTTGAAATTGAGTCGAAATCAATAGAACAGTAGTACTGTATTGTAGAATTTTGAGAATTTTTCTAAGGATGAAAACTATGAAACTCGAAATTTGCAGAGATATAGAAGTGCTTTCATATTCCCAGAATTTCCAAACTTATTCAAAGTGGCCTAATGAGGCCTATTTATAGAACAAAAATGGGAGGGAAATTTGAATTTAGTATACTCAGTTTCTACCCCCTCTTATGACTCATTTATCAGATAACTACACTTATTTTATTTAAAAATACACTAGAACCCCTTCTAGAGGGTTCTAGTGGAATCTTCCCTATTCC
>MU700866.1:67908-82799 GCA_026770625.1 Nicotiana glauca | reverse complement strand
CAGAAATCAAAGTCAAAACTCTTAATTAATCCACAAAATTAACAAAATAATCGTTAATTTTAACAGATAAAATCAAATCAGAATCTAAGTAGTCAATTAATGAGATTCAAGAGAGCATTTAAACAGATGTAGAATCTAATTAACAGAAAACATAGTTACTAATCAGATTTTATTAATTAAAACCCTAAAAATCTAAGTATGACAACATGAAATAGCGGAAAAAAACCTACAATTTTTACCAAGAACTATTCAGAGAAGTGAAATCATAGTCATGTAATCAAAAATCAACAAAAGCAAGGGATTTAGATACTTAGCTTTCTTTTTTCTTCTCTTATTTTCTTTTCTTTCTTTCTTTCTTTTGTTTTTCCTTTTCTCTATTTTTCTTGATTTTCCAGAACCTTTGAAATTCTGGATATCATTTCTTGGTGATTTTGTTCTCCGGCAGACTTGTTGAGTCTCTTTTTGTAGAAAAGATTCTTAGGATAGATGTTTCGGGGTGTCTCAGAGTGGTTCTTGAAAAAATGTTCGCTGGAGTAAGGTTCCGGCGACACCTTTTGAAAGATTCGACGGTTTCTGGGTTTATTAGAAGAAAGATAGTTAGATGGGGTGAAAGAGGAGATGGAGAAGGCCTTATGGTGTTAAGGGTGGGTTCTGAATCGAAAGTCGTGTTCGCCGGAGTAGGGTTCCGGCGACACCTTTTGAAATATTCGAAGGAAACTAGGGGGTTTCGAAGGACACTTGTTATGGGGGGTGAAATAGGAGATGAAGGAGGTTAGACGGTGTTAATAGTGGCTTCATCAGAGATGGTGGTGTTCCCCGCAGGTATGTTTCCGGCGGTTGTTTGAGAGAAACCTAGGGCGGCTAAGGTTTTCAAGTGAAGACGAATGGTGTAAAAAATGAAAGACATGTAACGCTTTGGTATATTTAAAACCCTTAAGAATCTGAGACCAACGACACCATCCCATTTAAGTGGCCATTAAATCGTGTCCGTTGAATTCATTAGATCAACAGCTCAAATTGATTTTAGTACACGATGTCGTTTCAATTAAGTGATGGACATCATTCCTGGCCATTTGATCAAAGCTTTCAACGGTCCAAATCTATTAATACCTTAACGATGTCATTTTGGCATAACCTAAGGCAGACCAGGTGCCATTCCTTTTGGACTGGGGTACTTATTTGATTATCAACAGAATTCAATCGGAAATGGCAGTCAAATGGAGGGATGATAGAGATACGGAATTCGCGTGTCTTTATTATCTAATAGAATTGATAGAGACACGGAACTCGCGTGTCTCTATTATCTAATAGAGATGATAGAGACACGGAACTCGCGTGTCTCTATTATCTAATAGAGATGATAGAGACACGGAACTCGCGTGTCTCTATTATCTAATAGAGATGATAGAGTCACGGAACTAGTGTGTTTCTATTATCTAATAGAGATGACAGAGACACGGAACTCGCGTGTCTCTATTATCTAATAGAGATGATAGAGACATGGAACTAGCGTGTTTCTATTATCTAATAGAGATGATAGAGATACAGAACCCGTGTGTCGCTATTTTGATGAGGCTCCGATATTAACAAGGTAAGGTTTGGGCTCGGGTAGATATTTTCTTGTCCTAGGTTGTTTGGACCCGTTTGAGCTTGGACGGCTGAGGGTATTTTGAGCCCAAATTTGCATTATATTTTCTCTTTGTCTATTTTAATTTTTTGTATTTTCACCTTCCATTTGTATTGTATGTACCTTTATTTGTATTTTGTATTACTTCTATTATTTTTAAATTCTAAGAAATTATTTAAAATCAAAAAATAAATGCAAAGACCAATTTTGTCATTTTCTTTAATTTTGCTCTAAAACAAATTGCTACCTAATTAATACTAAGAATGAAATAAAATCCTAAATGCATATTTTGTATTTTTAACATGAGTTATTATGCAACTAATTAATACGAAAAAAATGCAACAAAATACCTAAAAATTATAAAATTATTTAATTTGAAACTTTTGGAACAATTTGCTTAGGGTAAAAATCACGTGCTCACAGCTGCCCCTCTTTGCCCGAAAATACGAAGAGTTTTCGTGCAAAGACAAGTGAGCGGTAATGAGGTATTTTTGCTCGTTCGCATATTCCGTGTAAAGCATTTTTGAAATTTTGACCCCATCCTACTTCAGAGATTGCCTACATATCCTGGGCTAAACAGGAATCAGGTCAGCGTAGTTCAGGAATGTCTAGTAGTTGTGACTACCAGGAGCTGTGATCTCATTGTTGTTGCTATTGTTACTGCTTGTTGATCCCTTTATTACACCATTGTAATGATAAAAGAAGCTAGCCTAAGATATGATCTATGATTTACAAAATCCTATCTAATATTTGCTATCTTATGTTCTTGAATTTCCTTGATCTTGCATCTTGCATTCTTTTCATATAACTTTTGACTGTGTCCATTCTTCAGGTGGACTCCTGCTTACAATTGCTTGAAAAAGTATTCCCTTATTCTTCAGGTGGGCTCCTGCTTGCTATTTCTAACATGTTCCCTTGTTCTTAAGGTGGGTGCCTGATTACCGAGATTGAAATGTATTCCTTGTTCTTCAGGTGGGTGCCTGCTTACAACTTGCTTGAAATATATTCCCTTATTTTTCAGGTGGGCGCCTGCTTGTTGAAATTGAAATGTATTCCCTTGTTCTTCAGGTGGGCGTCTGCTTACAACTTGCTTTAAATATATTCCCTTGTTTTTCTGGTGGGCACCTGCTTACAACCAATATACAAAAGAAATTTCCTGCCCCCGTTTGATAATTGGGTGCAGGATGTTACTAAATGCTAACTTGAAAGATAAAGTTGTATTATACTTCCCTTGTTCTTCAGGTGGGTGCCTGCTTGCTGAATTAGAAAAGATATTCCCTTATTCTTCAGGTGGGTGCCTGCTTGCGAACTTTGAAAAAGATATTCCCTTATTCTTCAGGTGGGCGCCTACTTGCTGAATTTGAAAAGATATTCCCTTGTTCTTCGGGTGGGCGCCTGCTTGCGAACTTTGAAAAAGATATTCCCTTATTCTTCAGGTGGGAGCCTGCTTGCGAATTTTGAAAAAGATATTCCCTTATTCTTCAGGTGGGCGCCTGCTTGCGAACTTTGAAAAAAATATTCCCTTATTCTTCAGGTGGGCACCTGCTTGCTGAATTTGAAAAGATATTCCCTTGTTCTTCAGGTGGACGCCTGCTTGCAAACTTTGAAAAAGATATTCCCTTATTCTTCAAGTGGGAGCCTGCTTGCGAACTTTGAAAAAGATATTCCCTTATTCTTCAGGTGGGAGCCTGCTTGCGAAATTTGAAAAAGATATTCCCTTATTCTTCAGGTGGGCGCCTGCTTACGAACTTTGAAAAAGATATTCCCTTATTCTTCAGGTGGGCGCCTGCTTACGAACTTTGAAAAAGATATTCCCTTATTCTTTAGGTGGGCGCCTGCTTGCAAATTTTGAAAAAGATGTTCCCTTATTCTTTAGGTGGGCGCATGCTTTCTGACTTTGAAAAAGATATTCCCTTATTCTTCAGGTGGGCGCCTGCTTGCGAACTTTGAAAAAGATATTCCCTTATTCTTCAGGTGGGCTCCTGCTTGCGAACTTTGAAAAATATATTCCCTTATTCTTCAGTTGGGCGCCTGCTTGCGATTACTTAAAAAGATATTCCCTTATTCTTCATGTGGGCGCCTGCTTGCTGACTTTGAAAAGAAATTCCCTTGTCCTTCAGGTGGGCGCCTGCTTACAACCAATATACAAAAGAAATTTCTTTCCCCCGTTTGATAACTGGGTGCATGACGTTACTACATACTAACTTGAAAAATAAAGTCGCATTATACTTCCCTTGTTCTTCAGGTGGGCGCCTGATTACTGAGGTTGAAACGGATTCCTTTTCATATTGTTGCTTTCCTTTGAACTATCCTTCCTTATTTTCTTGGTGGGTTCCTGACTGCCAAAATCCTTTGTGCTCCCTTGTTATCCACATTGGTCACATTCACTTTAAAGTGATTAGTAAGAATTTGAATCTTTTGTCCCTGTTCTAGTCAAAGAACAAATTGTTAGTATAAAACAGTGGTTAGCCACTGGCATTCTTGTTGGCGTTGCTCCCACATTTGAACTTGCTCTAACTTTCTTTGTTTGAACTTGTATTGCCTTGCCAGAATTTCTAGCTGTCTTTCAAAATTTTCTGATCTTGATGACCCAACTGTTTTCCTTGTTTCTCTCTCCTGTTATTTCTTTTTCTTTCTTGTGAACTTTTGCTTCTTCCTCCAAATATATGATTACCATATATCCTTCTTATTTCAATTGTCCTTTGATGAATCCTAATTTTATTATGCCATATAACTGAGAAGTTGGTAGTTAGCTTCGACAGACAATGTCTTAGAGACAAATTCCAATAAAAATGAAATGCAATGACCTCGAAGTTTTGAGGGTAGAAATACTTTTAAAAGACAAAAAGGACAGGAGTTATCTGAGTGGGAAGGCTGATTCTTCTGATCATGCCAGGCATTTTGATTAACTGACCTAGTCTGTCCAACCAACAACTGTCAATTGCCACTTTTGCCATCCTCATTTCACAACAAAGCCCAAAACTTTGCTTGTTTTGCCTCCCTTCAACCATAAACCTCTTTCTCACTTTTGCCTTACGGTGCCCGTGAGGGTTTTCACCAATAAGACTCTCTTATTTTCATATCTCTCAACTCACATCACCTTACAGTGCCCGTGACGGTTTTTACCAATAAGACTATCTCATTTTCATATCTCTCAACTCGCATCGCCTTACAATGTCTGTGAGGGTTCTCACCGATAAGACTCTCTCATTTTATATTTTTTCATTTTCTGGTACCAGAGTGTTGTCCATAACATGCTTCACTTCACCTGCTTGTACTGACATTCCTTAAAATCGATCGAAAGGTCTTTCTTTGGACCGTAATGTGGCTTTTGGATGGGTTTAGAAAGAAAGGCATAAAGGCTCAAAATTTCCATCGTGGGTTCAAAAACTACAACTTTCGGAATCATATCTTCCGTAACAAACATAACTTCTGCCCCAGTTTCAATCTTTGGGGATTCTTAGACTTTCCTTCTGTTGTGACTAAACCTCAGTGAGGCTTCCTACGTACCCTTTCGGGATCAAGTCAAAACGTAGTTTGGACCATAAAATCACTCTATTGTTGCGATGTTTCTTTCTTTCCATTTTTCTTCTCTCTTTTTTTCTTGTCTTTTCTTCTCTTTTTCTTTTTTTTTCTTTCTTTTCTTTTTCTTTTCTTTCCTTTTTTTTCTTTCTCTTTCTTCTTTTCTTTTTCCTCTTTCTTTTCTTTTTTCTTCTTTTCTTTTTCCTCCTTCTTTTGTTTTCTTCACTTGATTTCCCCCTTATATCCTTGATTTTGTTATTGATTCCAAAACAGGGATATAAAAGAAAATATAGTAAGGCTCAAAGGGATTGCAATGGATATAAGTGTCTGGATAGCGGAACAAAATGCCTTCATCATCTCAATTTCAAAATTATGTCAAATACAATCAGATACATAAAGAAATCATACATAATATCTCTTGACTGCATCAGAATTGATAGCCATTTCTACACATTTTCCTTCCACATCTGAGGTATAATGCTCCATTGGACAACTCTCGTGATACAACAAATGGCCCCTGCCAGATAGGAGCGAACATTCATTTTGCTTCTGCCCAATGAGGTAAGATGCGCCTCAATACTAATTGTCCGACTTCTAATTTCTATGGCTGCACCTTCTTATTATACGGTCTGGCTATTATCTGTTGATATAATTGCCAATGGCATATTGCTGCCAGTCTTTTCTCATCAATCAAACTCAATTGTTCCAGCCGGGCTTTGACCTATTCATCATCATCAATTTCTGCCTCCGCAATGATTCGAAGGGAGTGTATTTCAACTTCTACGGCTATTACTGCTTCCGTGCCATATACCAATGAATAAGGAGTTGCACTTACTAAAGTGCGAACAGTAGTGCGATATCCCAGCAAAGCAAATTTTAATTTCCCGCGCCACTGCCTCGATCTTTCCACCATTTTCCGAAGAATCTTCTTAATATTCTTAATGGCAGCTTCAACTGCTCCATTAGCCTTAGGACGATATAGTGAGGAATTGCGATGCGTGATTTTAAACTTCTGACATGTTTCTGCCATCAAATGACTGTTAAGGTTAGCACCATTATATGTAATAATCACTTTCGGAATTCCGAATCGGCAAATGATGTTTGTATGCATAAAATCAACCACTGTCTTCTTGGTTACCACCTTGAATGTCTTTGCCTCAACCCATTTCGTAAAGTAATCAATGGCGACCAGAATAAAACTATGCCCATTAGATGTTGCTGGCTCGATCGGCCCAATGACATCCATACCCCAAGCAACGAAAGGCCGTGGGGCCGACATTGTATGCAACTTGTATGGTGGAGAATGAATTAAATCTCCATGTACCTGGCATTGATGACATTTGGGCACAAAGCTAATGCAGTCCCGTTCCATAGTAAGCCAGAAATATCCTGCTCTGAGAATTTTCTTTGCAAGCACAAACCCACCCATGTGTGGTCCACAGACTCCTGCATGTACTTCGACCATAATTGTTGTAGCCTGCCTTGCATCTATACATCTCAACAAACCGAGATCTGGGGTCCTTTTATAAAAAACTCCCCCACTAAAGAAAAATCCACTTGCCAATCTTCTAATAGCTCTCTTTTGATCCCCCGTGGCCTGTGACGGATATGCCCCCATTCTGAGGTACTCTTTAATATCATGGAACCACGGCTCACCATCGAGTTCCTCTTCTATTATATTACAATAAGCATGTTGATTTCAAACATGAATTTGTAATGGGTCCACATAAGCCTTGTCCGGATGATGTAGCATAGATGCCAAAGTGGCTAAAGCATCTGCAACTTCATTAAGGATTCTCAGAATGTGCCTAAATTCTATGGACTGAAACCGCTGACATAGTTCATGTAGACATTGCCGGTATGGTGTGAGTTTTAAATCCCGTGTTTCCCATTCTCCTCAAATCTGATGTACCAAGAGATCCGAGTCACCCATGACCAAAATCTCTTGGACACCCATATCTATAGCCATTCTCAATCCCAAAATACATGCTTCATATTTAACCATATTATTGGTACAAAAGAAACGAAGTTGAGCGGTGACAGGATAATGCTGACCCGTCTCTGAAATAAGCACTGCTCCAATTTCTATTCCTTTGTTGTTAGCAGCCCCATCAAAGTGTAACTTCCAGCCAGTCTTTTTATCTTATTCCAATTCTTCAACACTCATTGCTTCCTCATCAGGAAAATATGTTTTCAGCAGTTCATATTCGTCATCAACTGGATTCTCTGCTAAGTGATCGACAACTGCTTGTTCTTTCATTGCAGTGCGGGTTATGTAAATAATATCAAACTCTGTGAGCAGGATTTGCCATTTATCAAGCCTCCCTATGGGCATGGGCTTCTGAAAGATGTACTTCAACGGGTCTAGCCAGGAGATGAGATAAGTGGTATAAGCTGACAAATAGTGTTTCAATTTCTGTGCCACCCAGGTCAAAGCACAACATGTCCTTTCCAATTGAGTGTACTTCACCTCGTAAGATGTGAATTTCTTACTGGGATAATAAATTGCCTGTTCCTTCTTTCCTGTAACATTATGCTGCCCCAGTACACAACCAAAAGAATTGTCCAATACCGTCAAATAGAGGATCAACGGACTTCCTGGCTCAGGCGGAACCAATACAGGTGGATTGGCCAAATACTCTTTGATTCTGTCAAATGCAGCCTAGCACTCAACTGTCCATTTAACTGCAGCATCTTTCTTGAATATTTTAAAGATAGGTTCGCAAGTTGATGTAAGCTGAGTAATACATCTGCTAATGTAATTCAACTTGCCGAGCAAACTCATCACATCTTTCTTGCTCTTTGGTGGAGGCAAATCCTGGATGGCTTTGATTTTGGACGGGTCCAGCTCGATACCACGTCGACTCACCACAAACACCAACAACTTCCCTGATGGCTCCCCAAAAGCACATTTTGCTGGATTGAGCTTGAGATTGTACCTGCGAAGCCTCTAGAAAAACTTCCTCAAGTCTTTAACATGATCTCACTTCTTTCTGGACTTGATAATTACATAATCCACATAAACTTCAATCTCCCGATGTATCATATCATGGAACATGGTGGTCATCGCCCTCATGTATGTTGCCCCCTGCATTTTTCAGTCCAAATGGTATCACCCTGTAGCAGTATGTCCCCCAAGGTATGATGAATGTCGTCTTTTCAACATCTTCTTCATCCATCAGAATTTGGTAGTAACCCGCATAACAATCTACGAAAGAGCCAATCTCATGTTTGGCACAATTGTCAATTAGTATGTGGATATTTGTCAATGGAAAATTGTCTTTTTGACTTGCCTTGTTAAGATCCCGATAATCCACGCATACCCTGGTCTTTCCATCTTTCTTTGGAACATGCACAACATTGGCTAACCAGGTGGGATATTTGGTAACCCGTATAACTTTTGCCTCAAACTGCTTATTGACTTCCTCTTTTATTTTCACACTGATGTCTGTCTTGAATTTTCTCAGCTTCTGCTTGACAGGCGGGCACTCTGAATAAGTAGGCAATTTCTGAACCACCAGATCAGTTCTCAGACCCGGCATATCATCGTACAACCATGCAAAGATATCCTTATATTCAAACAACAACTTGATCAACTCTTTCCTGAGTGAGGCTTCCAAATGGACACTTATCTTTGTTTCCCGAAAATTCTCCTGATCCCCCAGATTAATGGCCTCTGTCTCATTCATGTTCGGTTTGGGTTTTTCCTCATATTGACTCAACTACTTACTAATTTCTTCCAAGGCTTCCTCATCATCATACTCTGCCTCATTATCACATTCAATTTCTTGTATTACTATTTGATTATCAAGACTAGGCCGGGAATTCCTCATGCATGACATATCATTGAAATCAGCATAAAATGGTCTGTACAAGAAAAAGAAAAAGAAAATAAGCCTATTAGGAATGGAGAGAGAAAGAAATTGCATTTCATTAAAATTCGAAAGATAACAAGGTTTGGCACATCCAATTGGACGGAACATAGAAATCTGTATTACAACCTTGAAATAAAACAGATTTAAAAGTAAAAACAAAAGCTAACTACCACAACTCCCTTCTAGTTGGAAGAGGAGTAGCTTCCCAGTTATTCAACTTGGCTCGGGATCCAACAAATTGGAAATCCATTTTACTTGTGCCCTCAGCCGCTTCTACCATATCCACCTCTTCAAATAACTTTTCAAATCTTTCAATAAATTCCCTTTTGGGCTTTCTCTCTGCCAAGCTGGGCGTCACTGTTGCCGGGTGCCTCTTTGTACCAGACCTGACAAATTAACGAGAAAGGTAAGGGATAGGATTAGGGAGGGTCCATCCTTTCTTATTCAGTTTTCGGGCTCTCTTTATATCAGCAACTGATGGTTTAAAGCCCAACCCAAAAGTTTCAATGTTCCCGGGAAGAGATACCGGTTGTGTAATACCCTGTAATGCAGCTCCCAATCCCTTTCCCGGAAGAAACCCATTTTTCAACATCTCTGTGGCAACCATAAATGATGTGGAATCTACCTTTGGCATAGGCAAGTGTTCGCCCTCCGGAACTTTAGCGACTGATACAGTATCTACCACTTGGTACACCGAGGGACCTTTATCGCCCTCAACCTCTTCAAAAGGAGTGATAGTGTTGAAAGAATTATCTTCGCCATAGACCACTATTTCTTGGCGGTCCCACTCGAATTTTACCATCTGATGGAGTAAGGATGGCACATCCTTCGCCGCATGGATCCATGGCTGACCCAACAGAAGATTATATGATACAGCAACATCCTAGACTTGAAATTCCATTGTAAACTCTACCGGCCCGATGGTAAGTTCCAACACAATGTCTCCAACAGTATTCTTTCCACCTCCGTTGAATCCACACACACAAATATTGTTCTTGTGGTTTCTTTCATTATCAATCTTGAGCTTCTCTAAAGTAGACAAAGGGCATATGTTGGCACTCGACGCGTTATCAATAAGCACACGTGTCACTACTGAATCTTCACATTACACGGTAAGATACAAAGCTCTGTTATGCTCTATTCCTTCTATCAGCAATTCATCATCTTAGAATGTTACTCTGTTTACTTCAAAGATTTTATTTGCAATCTTTTCAAGATGACTAACTGTAATCTTCTCAAGCACATGAGCCTCATTCAAGATTTTCATTAATGCACTGTGATGTTCATCTGAGTGAATCAGTAGTGATAATAGAGATATTTGCGCTGGCGTCTTTCTCAATTGTTATACTATCGAGTAGTTATGCGCTTTCATTTTTATCAAGAATTCCTCGGCCTCCTCAACAGTAAAGGCTTTCTTCACCGCAGTCGGATTATCTTTGGTGATTTTTGCTTTTCTTAATTTTTCAGGAGCAAAGCACCTCCCCGACCTCGTCAATCCATGGGTTTCACAAATTTCATCTTTAACCTCTTTCCCTTGATACATGACAGTCACTTTGTTGTAATTCCATGGCACAGCTTTAGCATCTACAACGGGCAATTGAGTAACTGGTTTGATAATGATCGATTCTGTTTGGGCCCCTTTCACAGTCAACACAGGTTTTGCACTTGCTCCCAGGACGATCACCTTTATTGGCTCGAGGTTTTGTTACCACCACTGTCTCATTCATCGCTTGCTTGACTATAATTACTGTTCTCTCACCCATTGCTTTCTCCTCTACCTTGGTTTCGCTTTCCTTAATCATCATTACAGTTTGAGAAGGCTTTTTACAGTCTCCTTTTTGTATCAACTCTATCATATGAGCTTCATGATGAACAGGTAGGGGGTTTTGTGTAATATTGGGAGCTTCGGGAGCCTGGACTTCAATTCTTGTTGAATCGATAAGCTCCTGAATTACGGTTTTCAGATGCCAACACTTCTCTATGTCGTGTCCTGGAGCTCATGAACAGTACTCATAGTTAACAGACTGGTCCAGGTTCCTTGGTGGTGGGTTAGGGATTTTGGATTCAATGGGGTTTAGGATTTCGAGCTGCCTCAGTCTATGAAACAGACTGGCGCATGATTCTCCGAATGGAGTAAAAGCTTTCTTCATTTGTAGCCTATCATTCCTGACACCGGGATTAGGACGGAAGCCTGCTCCACCGGGGTTTTTATATGTTTTGGGTGGTGGATATGTATTCTGGGTGTGGTATGTGTTATGAGGTGCGGGTGCGCGCCATGGTGTTTGCGGTGGTGGGTATGTTTGAGCATGGTGCATTGAAAATTGTGGAATAGGGGGAGGGTCGTAGTGTTATTATGGGCCATATAGTGCTAGTGGGTAATGCTGATGATGTGGGCGAGGTTGATGGTAGTAAGGATTAGGATTCCTGGACCATGATCTTCCTTCTACAACATCCACCTCTTCTTTCTTCTTTTTCCCAAGGGCTCCTCTAGTGCCTGTTTAAATCGCCTGAGTCGTGGCTTTTATTCCTGAATAGCTCATAATCCTGTTAGATTTTAAACCTTCCTCAACCATGCTCCCCATCTTTACGACTTTATTAAATGTTTTCCCGACAGCTGATACTAAATGCCCGTAATATGTAGGCTCTAGAGCTTGTAAGAAGTAGTCCACCATTTCTCCTTCCTTTGTAGGTGGAACTACTCGGGCATCTTGCTCTCTCCACCTGAAACCGTATTCTCGGAAGCTCTCTCCTGGCTTCTTCTCTAACTTTCTCAATGAAAGCCTGTCGGGAACAATCTGCAGGTTGTAGTGGAAATGATTAGCAAATGATTGGGCGAGATCATCCCAAATAAACCATCTAGCATGTTCTTTACTTGTGTACCACTCTAGGGCCGATCCAATAAGGCTTTGACTGAAATAAGCCATTAGCAACTCATCTTTACCGTCGGCACCTTGCATTTTGCTGCAAAAGCCTCTTAAATGTGCTACTGGGTCACCGTGACCATCATAGAGATTAAATTTTGGTAGCTTAAAACCTACCGGCAGCTGCACCTCTGGGAATAAACACAAATCTTTATAAGCTACGCTCACTTGGCCTCCAAGGCCTTGCATGTTCCGGAAGGATTGTTCAAGATTTTTCATTTTTCGGACCATCTCTTCTTGTTCAAGATTTTTGGGTGGTTTTTCTTCCCTGGTTATGTCAATGAGAGGAGTATAAGAATCATGATGTCGGAAGGTAGGCTCTGGAGGATAATAATTATTGTCTTGAGTATGGAACAGAGGTTCACTTGTAGACTTATGTAATGTGACCGTTGGAGGAGCCACATACATAGGAGCAACTGGAGGTGGTGGTGGTGGGATTTGTTTTTGTAGTGGAGGCGGTGGTGTTTGTGAGGTAGTTGCATAGTAGGGTGGATATGTAGATAGGCCAGAGATGAATTTACGGTAGAAGGGTCTTGTGTTTGGACTGGTGGAGGAATATAAACAGGATTGGCTGGGTATGTGGGTGAAGGTTGTCCCTTCGTAGAGGCCTGGTACATTTCGTCTATCTGCTGCTTAAGCTTGTACATTTCTTCTTTCATAGCATTTACGTCTACCACCTCATCATCCCAGGCCAGGTCCACAACTGTAGCCTCAATCTCTTGGCTAATTGCTTTCGTCATGTCTTTAGAGCGAGCATTGTACTGATGAGTTTCCAGAATGCCAGGTAACTAAAACCACCTATCTGGACTTAACAACAACGCTTTATTAGTGGTTAGGTCAATTTTGATCAAATAATCGTACATTGAGAACACATATATATTTAGACAATTTTACTCGGCCACATGCATCATCCCGGCTTTCTTGACTATGACTTTTCATTCATTTTCGTCTTTTCTTGCTTTCTTTTGCTATGGCTTTTCCTTCACCATTTTACTTTCTTTTCTTTTCTTCCTCTTTTTTTTCTTTTTTTTATTATGTTAATATCGATCCTATAAATTTGCCTATCGCGTATGTGTTTGAAGAAAATAAAAACAAATGCACAAATACAGATTTTTGGGAATTTTCAAATTTATTAATAGCCCATCAACAATTACAAAGCTAGACTCTAAATTATTACCAAACTATAACCCTTTAAACAACAGTTTGAATTGAAATGCAAAATGAAAAATACAGACTCGAATACTTAACCTAATGCAGTATGGACTCAAGAATACATCAAAGATCCTAGTGCCCGCGGGACATCGTTCGGTCTCGCCGCGGGCTTATATGTAAGTCCCTTTTGGAGTCGGTCTAGGTCACCCATTACTTGTTTCATAAATATCATCACGGAGGCGAAAAATGTAGTCCGGGTCATATCTTCACATATCTGGCATTTTCGAGTGATGTAATGAGCAATGTCAAGGATTCTTTCTCTAATTATCCCTTTCTCCTGAAGTAACCTCCCAATTTGCTCAGCCCGAGCCGCCAAAGTTTGTCGTTTTTTCTCCTGAAGTTGTTGCAGATCCATCTCTAACTGTGCTAAGGCTGCATAACAATGTTCCCTTTCCACACTGAACTCTTTTGCTTGTTTGCTCATTTTGACCTCTGCAGTAATAACCTTTTTCCTTAATCTAGCAACCTCAGTATTATGTTCTTCCTTTAGTTGTTGAATCATGCGGGTCCTTTTTCTGCATTCATAATCAATTGTCTCCGAACCTTGGCTAGTTCTTTTTCTGCTTTGTCAAGATCAAAACTGTAATCATTCACTTTTTGTCACAAATTGTAAATCAACTTTACATCTCGGGTATTTCTGACAGGGGTTTCAGTTACTATCTTCATTTTCTGAATTTGAGCTCGTAATGCCTCATTTTCTTTAACCAATTGCTTTTTATTAACCTCGTCAGCTGCTACCTGCACACTATTTTTGAACTTGAGGTGTTGGACTTGCTTTTCCAACATGCTAATCTTTGCCCGGTATTCATTTTCTTTAGCCAACCAATTCCATTGCTCTCTCGACAACTCAGAAAATTCTTGGATATGAGGTTTTTTTAGCTGGACTTTCATGCTCACAGTCTCTTCTATAACAAGCGGAATAACCAGGTGACACTTCACCTTTAGCTCGATCTCTAACACAGGTATCTGATTTCAAATATTGACATTCATTCCAAATTTGGCGGACTTTTTCTTCAGGAAATTGCCCGTCAGGACTAATCTCAATTATTTGAGTGCTGAGGTCCCCATCTTTTGGCACTATCTGATATCTTCCGAGTTGTCGTAAGAATAGATATGGAGCATAGGGTTGAATACTTTTAAGCCCCATTAAAGGAAAATGCGACCCTTCTGCCGTCATGTATATGATTTCATTGACAGGTAGCTACCCGAATGTCCATTATATTTGGCTAGCAGTAAGGGATTGGACTAATCTCAATTCTATGTATGTTTTCTCTGAAGACCCGTAGCTCAAAAATTGAGGACGATGGCACAAGTGCTTGATCATCCACATTTGTAATAACAAATTTCACCCTTCGAAGAAATCCACTCCGGTTTTACAAGCTGTCAGGGCACGAAAGACATCAGCTAATATCATAGGTGCCAAAGTACTATTATCTTGAGTGAGGAGAGTACTGACAATTCCGACAATTCTTATATCAATATTACCATCTTTCCTTGGAAACACTATAAAACCCAAGAAGGCTACCATGAAAGCGATACGTATATGCTCCTCCCATTTTTCTCGATTTGCTTTGCTACAGATCTTGTTTCCCAGGTTGTTAAAGCCTCCAATATGACCATATCTATGATATATGAATTTCATAGTACAAAAACCATTCGCCAAATCTTCATTATGAACACTCCGGGCTATTTTCAGAGAATCTAGAAATCTATGAACGGTAACAGCTCTTGGCG